>VDFB02328332.1:11294-53669 GCA_007258455.2 Sequoia sempervirens
TGTCAATTCTCCTAGCTGTAAAAATAAAAAATAAAAAAGAAAGATCTAATGGTGAAAATCAGAATCTAGCAGTGTTAGATCAAACAAAAGATAAAATTAAGAGTGTATCAAATGGTGAAAACCTTTTTAAGGCACCAGATAATGGGACATAGAACATAGTTCATTAGAGACTCAACTTGGTGAATTGAATATTCATGTTCATAGAACAAGCCTAAAATCTCCTCCACTATCACCTATTGCAACTCTATATTTTTTTATTGCTTCCTCAAGAACTTCCATTGATTCCTTGTAGTAGAATATTGATATCAGTTTTACAGACTATTGGGACATATTTTTACTTGGCATTTCTTACTTTTTTATTGAGTGCCACATTTCAAATCTTGATGACAGTATTGAGCACATACATCTTCTCTTTGGTGACAATTCTTATGCTATTACATAGTTTAGAGAGGCTTCATTAAGGGCTTCCAAATATTCTTTGTATAAATTCATGCGGGATTTGTACTATAGCCATATGGTATGTATTGGCATTCCACACATCACTTCTTTGGTTCTTGTTCTACATCATCCTTCACATGGAGCATTTGAGAAACATTCAAAGATTACATCATTGTCTTTAGATATTATGCATAATTCAGAGACTTCTATTCTTCTCATATGGAATTATTTCATCCACCTATTTGCATTTAATCTTCTTCCATGGGTAAGAAATATTTTTTGAAATTTAGGGTTCACATTGTGCACTCATCTTTAAGAATCATTCCTCACTGCTTACACACCCAATTATTTTTTCTCAAATTATGGGGACCCCCTTTTCTGTTGTTTCATGATTTTGGTTTAGTTGTGTTTTATTCCCCTAGTATTGTTATTTTATATTTTTCCCCTTTCCTAAAGGTTCAATAGCTTCACTAGTCTTCAAAACACTTTTGGTTCCTACAAGTCTATAAGTCCTATAAGAGCTCATAACTTGGTTCTAATTTTTAGGTGCCCTATGTAACATGATCCCCTCTCCTTTTTGAGTCTAATTTCTTCCAATCAAGTGGAGGATCTTAATATGGACTTGGAACCAACTTTCAAGTTCCTCCTTCCTCCTACTTCATGTGACTTGACACCTTCTCACCTACTTCCTTTATATATTTATGACAAATCTATACAAACCCTTTGTAGGTTTATAAGTTGGTATTCAGTTCTTTCTCACCTTACCTTTACTTTTGGAGCATTTTGGTTTCTTTTTATGCTATTGATACCTAGTATATGGATTTACTAAAATGATTCCCTTGCTTCATACTAGAGATTTGGAGAGTTGTGTGTGTGTTCAATTCCTTGTCATCTTCCCAAATTTTATCACTTTCTATTTTTTCCTTAGCACTAGATTGTGAGGTAGGTTATATTAATTTGTATATTTTCTCCCTTTTTCATTTCTCTTATTTTTCCTATGGTTTGTTGTCATTTTTTTCTTATGAAAAACCTCTAGTCTAGTTGTGCCTTAGAAGCCAACCTAGAGCTTTGTTTTGTGTTCTTGTTTAGATATGAATTTGGTATATTAGTGTGGTTTTAGTAGTTTAGTGTTTGAACTATTTTTTAGTGATCCTTTTTAGATAAAATTGGATTTTGAGTCATATTTTAGGATTTTTTCCCTTCTCACCTTCATCAAGTTTTGACCTATGATCTTTCTTTGGTCACTACAATTTTTAGATATTGGGTGGAATTAAGGACTTAAGATTAGCATTTTGAAAGAATGAAAAAGGAACCCTTTAATGTGTTTTCATTGATGCCAACATTGATTGTTGATAGTTTCTCTAATCCAGTGAATAGAATGGAGACATCTTAATCCAATATTTTGATTTAGAATTGCTCGTGTAATAAGATTGGATTATGAAGCTATAATATTCTATTCCTAATTACTAAGTTCATCTATGATCAATATTTCAATGATTTTGGATGAACATGATAAAAGTTACAAGTGATAGTAATTCAGAATTCACTTTTAGATTTATATAGTGTAAATGAGTATGTGTAATCTGGTTCGTGTTCCTTTAGTGATTGGAATTAGAATTTGCAATTTTGGGATATTTATTACAAGTTTCAATACACTACATATTCCATATGGAAAGTGAGTATATGATCAGATGGATCATTGTTGTTGATCAGTTGTCCATTATTTTGTGGTTAGGTCTAAATCTTGACCAACCTAATGCTTGATATATGTTGTGGAACTTAAGTATGTATTTAATATTATAATAGGATCTATTTTAGGGTTTCTTAATGTTTTTATTCACTGTTGTAGTTAGATTTGTATTGATAATAGGATGGTTTATGATTGATTGGTTTAATAGAATACTAATTCAGTCCCCTCTTACTATTATGGGTGTTCAACAATTGGTATCAGAGCTTGGTTCCTTCTGAGAAGCCTAACAACTTGGGGAAGATCTAGGAGGTTGAACACATGGATGATAGAAAGTTTCCTATTCCTTTGGAAGAAATTTATACAATTGAATATATAGAAGATGATTGCATTATTGAAAAAGAACTTAAAGCTGCTCTTGAAGATCTTGAAAGAGTTGAAGGTGAAAACAAAAATATGAAGGAAAACCTAGAGGAAGCAAATGAATGCATAAAAAATCCAAGAGAACAAATCAAGAAATTTAGAGAAAGACATAGAGAATTCAATGAACAATTGAAGAAAGAAAATGAAGACACCACCAGACTAAAAGTACAAGTGGAAGAAAAGAAAATAATTTAGGATTATTTAAATGCAATGGTACAAAGCAAGATTGGTGAATGCACAAGACTTGAACAAGAAGTAGTAAATCTAAGATTAGATCTAGAAAAAGAAATAATTCATGAGGAAAAATTCAAAACAAGTACTACAATGCTTGATGAGCTGATTGTAAGATAGAAACCATCTAAAGATAAAGGTGGCTGGGACATGAAGAAGGAGAAAGATCAAAGTTAAATTAGACTCCTAACAAGGTTTAAATCAAAAGAAGACTCACGGTAATGGAAAAAATTCAGAAATCAAAGAAGCAATGTTGGAAGACCCCCTATTAGGCAACCAAATGCTCAAAGGTACCCATCTTTTAGTGGTATTTATTTTTCAAGCAATAAATTTTTACATAAGGAAATAGAATGTAGAAGTAGAATGAATCAAAATGTTGGATCCTTCTTTGGAAAATGCTTTGCATGTAAGAAATTTGGACATAGAGTTGTTGAATAAAGAAGTCAGATGATGAATAGATATAATGCTAGTAGAATGATTCAATCTTTTAATGGTTATTGTTATACATGCAATGTATTTGGAAATAAGGCTAACCAGTGTAGATCATGATTGAATGGAGATTAGTTTGGTCAAAAAAATGTTGTATGCTAAAGTTGCACCAAACCTAGACACATATCAAGATTTTACATAAGAATGGAAGGAAGACTAATCTGAAATAGAGGAATCAACCTGTGAAGAAAATTGATCCTACTAAAGTAAAGAAGGAAATGGAGAATATTTGGAGAAAGAAAGAGGAAACTAAGAATAAAGATGAATCAAATGCATCTCTACCTCCCTCTAGTGCAAATAGTTCCCTTGAAACTTAAACCTAGGCATGGGCTTAAGGGGAGCAATAATAGGAAAATCAAACAACCCCCTAGAAATATGAGTTGTCAAGGAGTGACATAGAGATAAATGTTGTAAAATGGCATGCTTAAGATTTTGAAAAGGAAACCTGTGAAAATATGAAAATATAAAGAAATGCAGAGCTTTTTAGGGTTTATAGTGTATAAGTGATAGGTTTTCATCAACCTTTTGGAACTCGAAGCATTCAATGCAGAATTAGGAAAAATCGATAAGAGATAAAGTGAATTCCTAAGTCAATTTTAATCACATTTGTGCATTTGGAGAGAGTAGAGCGAATTGAAGGATATCAGAAGGTGAATTTGGTTCAAACCCTAGATCCTGTTGTGCACATAAAAGGTATTTATAGCTATCTATGTTTTTGTGGGTTTGAAATAGAAGTGATTTCATAAGCATTTGAGTTTGAATTGAAGTTATAATGGCTACACCAACTATTGTCAACATTATTGAGAGACCTAGACCTAAATTCAAGAGACATTCAATAAAAGTCTTTGATAACAACCCCAACATTGATTTTTCAAAGATTCCTTATAGATTTTTACCCATAGAGGACACTAGGTCTTACATACATGGAAAATTGGAAGTGTTTAATCACCAAAGGATTAAAGATCTATGGTCAAATGAGCTGAATGGAGATGATTTCGTAGTAAAAGCATAATACATTAACCTAGTGCAAAAAAAATTGATATCTAGAATTGGTTTCCTAACTATAGTAATGATGTGGATGCAAAATATGTAAGGAAAGCATTGAGTAGAATTCATGATAAATTCATGTGGACCAACATGCCCAAACTAATTTCCAAGGAAGTGATTAAGGTAGTGACTGGGTTGTGGGATACTAGACCTAAACCATTTCTAAAATCTATAAAGAATGAAGTGATTATGGAGTTAACTATTGGTACCTTTGATAAGAGATCCTTGGCAACAAAACCTATCACAAATCCTACTGTAAAATATGCTTCAATAATGATCACTCACAAGATTTACTTTTCAAATAGGGAGAATTGAATTTTTGTTACTGCTATTTATATTACAAACACAAAATGGTTGTGAATGGGAAAGAATATGATCTAAGTGAGTTGCTCCAAAAACAACTTCTTGAAAACTTGAAGCAAACTGAAGAGAAGAAATATGCATTCATATTCAGAACATTGTTATGTGTTTTCTATTTTACTTTTTGAGAGAGCTTCCCGGTAGAAAATACATTGTATGGGACAAAAGTAGACCAATGGGACATAATTTTTTTGACTATATGCACAAATTAGGTAGCTACAAAGCTCACGATGATGCCTTGATTGTATTATTTGTTGTGTTTCAAAAGAACATGCATGAAAGAGATAGAGTTCCTCAGAACCTGGTGGAGAAATATGCAAAGGAAATTACTTTCCTTGTTTCAATTGATGAATGCATAATAGAGGCTGTTGAAACAAGAAAAATATGGATTGAGCCTCTTGGATATGTAGTTTCTAAGAAAGAAGTTGAGGGATATGTTGAATTGTTGCTAAAGATCCCTAAGGATCCCTATCTTCCAAGACATGAAACATCTGAGGAAAAATCATCAGAAGTTCACATAGAACTATCAACACCTACAAGAAAGAAAAAGGGTGACAAAACAAGTAAATGAATATTTTGTAAACTATGGTCTTACAAAAGAAGAAGTATAGAGGTTAAGGGAAATAGCTATGAAAAAAGGCATAGCAATTGGTGATCCATCAGGACTGAGGAGATCAAGAAGAATAGCTTCCACCCCTACCTCTACATTTCCTAAGTCCTCTGGTACAATTGCTACTAAAGGGAATAAGGTGGATCCTAATGCTCTAGTGGTTGAATAAGTATTTACTCCCTTCAAACCAAGTACAAGAATGAGCAAGAGAAAGAACGTGCCTTAGGTAGCAACCCTTGCTACCTCTAGAAGAAGGAAGAAGAAAAAATTTGAGAACTTAAGTACTATTGTGGAAGAAGAAATTGAGTTTGGATTGGAGCATTAAGAATAACTTACAAGGAAAAGAAGAAGTAGTGATACCACAAGTGGTGAAGGTGCTTCACAAGAAGCAAGCACTATAGCAAAGAATCCTAAGGTTGACATTGTGTACACTTTCAAAGAAGAGGAGATAGAAAAATAAAAGGATGCTTTCACTATACATTTCCATGAGAAACCTGAAAAGAAGAAGGAGAAGAAATCAAAGGAAGGCGCTTCTAATCCTGAAAATAAAAAAGAAGAAAAAAAATCCTCAAGTAAGAGCTCATACTCTACTAAAATTAGATGTTTTGGTTAGTAACATGTTAGAGCATGATAATTTGTTAGAAGGTATTGCAAAGTTGTATGATGAATTGGATGAAGAAGATAAGAAAAAAATTATTGAAGCTATCATTCAACACATTATCATTTTAGACGTAGATATGAATAACATTAGGAAAAAGGTTCCTAGTGTTGTGTGGGATGCCTTGGTAGAAAGAATGCATGAAGTAGTTGAAGTTGAAGATAAGAACCAATGCTTTAGAGGAAATTGGATTCTCTTTATTTGAGGATGACAAGGCTACATTACTTGAAGTGTATACAAAAGAATTCAGAATGAAACAAAGAGTCACCATTCTTATGGGAAGAGAAAAGGAACCAATAGATAGGCTAAAGCAAGAAACAATAAATACTATCAAAGATATAGCATCAAAAATTGGGACGATTGTTGCTTCATCAGTTGGTACTTCTTAAGGAAAGGTGCATGATAAAGAAAAGGTTACTGATGTAGAGGAAAATATTCCTTTGGTTAAAAATTTACCTATTTTTAAAGAAGTTTTCGAAGAAATAAATATTCATACTACAAAAGAAACTCCATCATTTGATAATACAAAAAATGTGATGTCCTCACCACCATTTTTAGATGAAACAAATGCTTCCTCAGAGACATTTTCTCCTCTGGAAGACACTAAAAAGACCACCAGTGATAATAATGAAAACTAGAATGCAAGAAAAGAACAAGAACAAGATAAGAATGGTACTCATGATGGTGTTGAAGACCACCTTGACAAACAAAATGGAGATGCTAGATATGAAAATGAAGGTAATCAAGATAAGGATGTAGAAGAAAACGGAGAAAAAGAAAGGGGTGATAATAAGAAAGATGATGAGGAGAAACAAGAGGATGAAGATAAAGAAAAGAGAAAGGAAAATACCTCCGGTAAAGAAGATGAAGAAGATACAAAGGAGAATAAAGATGAGAATGAGGTTGAAAAGAATGAGGAAGAGTCTCAAAAGACCTTGGGGATACCAAATTCATCCAGAGAAGCTTATGAAAAATCACTTAAGGGTATTTTGACAAAGAAAATAAGGATTCAACTGACAATTCCACCTCAGTTGATACAACTCTCGATGTACTAAGGTAGTGTAGATCTGGACAAGATCTCACCAATTCAGAAGTTGGAGCTCAGAGAAATCTTTCATTGCTCCAGAAGAAAAGAGATTATAAAGACACATCAAAAGGGGACAAAATTGATCAATGATGTAATCAAGTCTCTATAGGATGCTACTCCCAGTTCCACAATTGATAATTCTTTAACACCTCTTGAAAATATAGTTTCTAGTTGATTCTCTTAAGGAGTATACTTATGGTCTGAAGGAGAAAACTGAAAAAGATGTTGAATCAAGGTTTTCTAAGAAAAGAATTCTAGAGCTGCACGATAGATGTGTGTTTGAACATACCAAAGTGGAAGAATATCTGAAGGAAGTGCAAGAATGTGAGGATGAGTCCAAGACTTTGCTTTTGTATTGCATGAGGTGGTCAAATTTCACTCAAGGCATTAAGGACTTAATGTAATCTATTGAGTCATGGATAAATAATGCCTCCAAAGCCTTTGTACTAGTGCAATGCAAAGATTATACCTCTTGGACTGCCATTACAAATCTATAAAACAAGTTTTTCACTTTACAAAGGAAAAAAGAAGACATAAAAGGAGATTTGGACAGCTTGGGGACTTGGTGAAGATAAAGCATATACCAATGTCAAGTTCTCTTGTTGAAGCTAAGAAACTTACAAAGATAAATCCTAACCCAAGTACTCTAGAAGAGGGAGAGGAGAGCATTGTTGAAATGAAATCAATGTATAAATCACTTGTTGTAGCCAAAAAGACTTGGAATGAAGGGAAGTCGGCCTGGAAAGAAATTCTTAAGGAGCTTGAAGGTGCCTCCTCTAGTTGAATATATTTCACCTGTACACTCTCTCATTATTTTAGTTTTTTTTATTGTACATATGGTCATATCAAATTTTTGGGTATAACTCCTTGAGGGGGAGTCAGTGCATTTTAGTTGTTTTTTTGTACATATGCATCAAGTTTAGAGTTTACATGTGTGTTACCAACACACCCTTTGTCCTTAATGTCAAAGGGGGAGAATTTTTTGGTGCTGGAGAAGTTGGTCAAAATGAGAAGTGAGAATTCCAATGATAAGAGATGTTTTTGGAGAAGTTTGATGATTGGAGAAGTTATATGAAGGGGGAGATGATGTATGGTTGAAGTTTTAGAAGATAGTTGGAGATGGTGTATATTATAAAGTTATTGGAGATTCATTTTTGGCACATGTTTCCATCAATGAAAAAGGGGGATATGTTTTAAATAATGAAGAAGGAACCCTTTAATGTGTTTTCATTGATGCCAACATTGATTGTTGACAGTTTCTCTAATTCGGTGAACAAAATGGAGACATCTTAATCCAGTATTTTGGTTCAGATTTGCTTGTGTAATAAAATTGGTTTATGAAGTTATAATATGTTATTCTTGACTAATAAGTGCATCTATGATCAAGATTTTAATGTTTTTTGAACAAGCTAAAAGTTACAAGGGGAATTAGTTCGACATTCAGTTTTGGCTTTATAAAGTGTAAATGAGTACGTGTAATTTGGTTTGCATTCCTCTAGTGATTAGAATTAGACTTTGGAATTTTGGGAGATTTATTATAGGTGTCGATACACTATATATTCTAGATGGTGAGTGATTATATGATTAGATTGATTGTTGGCATTGATCAATTGGATTATTTTGTGATTAGGTCTAACTCCTAGCCAACCTAATGCTTGATATATGTTATGGAGCTTAAGTATGCATTGTAGATAGTAATAGGATCTATTTTAGGTCCATGCAGCCTAAATTAAGTGTTGCATGTTTGGTTTGAGCGTGAAGATGCTTTTGATTCAAGTGAGGATCCAATCAAATAATTTTGATTTAATTTTGGGCTACATCTAATTATTAGATCAAACTAATTGATGTATGTGGATGTAATTGGATATATATGTAGGAAATTTTTGAGTTGCATGATGAGATGATATAAGATGTAATGCAAGATGATAAGTGATATGATGCAAACATGAAAATTTATATGTGTGTGATTTGAATAATAGAAATTTTTTTGTGAATATTGAGTGATTGTAAAGTAGAGCAGTATTTTGCATTCAAAGGTTCAAAGGAACTGAATTTAGTACAAGGAAGGTGCATTACGTATCAATTCATATCTTGACTATGTAGCCATCTCTATTTTGTATTTATCTCTAGCTATGAACCTTATTGGACAATGTGTCCTGGAAGTGAGCCTCTGTAATATCTTATAATCAGTTATAATATATTGTGAGCTAATCCTCATCGTAGTTTTTCCCTTTTTTGGATTTCCACGTAAAATCCTAGTGTTCATGTGTCATGTGTTCTTGTGGTTGCTTCATATTTTCATTCATTGTCACAGTTATATTTGTATTGATAATTGGATGGTTTATGATTAATTGATTTAATAGAATACTGATTCACCCCCCCTTCTCATTATTTTAGGTGTTCAACATAACATCCCAACTCAATGTCCTTACTTGATCCTCACACCCACTTATTCATTTCACCTATCATTACACCTTACTATTTCCTCCACTTTGGGTCTTAGAAATTAGGTGGAACCAAGGACTTGGGACTAGTATTCCAAGTCTACATTTCTACCTAGTCCCCATGAGTGACTCATAATAAAATTTTCATTACATAAATTCTCTATTTACGATCGAGTCTTGAGACCCAATTAGAACTTGGTTCTAAGTTTTTTTCCTCTTGCAACCCACTATCTATTTTCCATAATAATACTTCTCCATATATTCCAAGTTGGACATTAGAACTTGACAAGAACATGTAACTTGGTCTTAGGTTCCTATTTCCTCCCAATCCCCACCTTTCACATTCTCTTCACTTTTATGACCATACACTATTTCCTCTCAGATCCCAAAACCCAATAAGAACCTAGAACCTAATTCCAAAGTATTGGTCTAGTTTGTGACCCAAAACCCACTAGCTTCACATATCAAGCTCTAGATCATTCCAATTCTGACGTAGCTCATAAACTTGGCTTCTACAATAAAATACCATAATTTTCTAGAGAAAAGATCTAACTCTCCATACCTCTGTGGAAACTCTTATGGGTTATATAAGATTAGAAAGACCTATTTTGAGTACCTATGATGCTTAGAAATCTATATAAATGGGTATAATTCTTAAACATGATAATTTATTAGGTTCATATTTTTTCATTGCAAATTGATTGATAAGGAAACATAGAAACTAAAGAAAGTCCCTTGCTACAATGAAGTACAAATTTCAAGATGTCCCAATGGCTTCCAAGATTACCTCAATTATACACAACATTGCTTATATAGACCTCAGACACATAGAACTTAAATATTTTATAGCAAGAACATTCAAAATAGTTACCACCAATAGATCCATAATCATAGCCAACTTTGGGCTAGCACACATTGTTGGGTTTCCAACTTCTTTTCAAAGCCCTGAATTGATCTCGTCTTGTGATGCTCAATATGACCCAAACACAAGAATATGTAGAGACCAAAATGAAAATGTTGTATTCAACATTAATAGAAGTGGAAGCAAAAAATGATTTCTATGAAGCTTGAATAATTCCTAGTTAACCAAGCACAAAAAATCCATAACCAATATTCCTAAGAATATCGCTTGGGCTAACTTCTAGAATGAGATTGGTGATATAATAACACTAGTGAACAAAGTCATGTGGTAATTTCAAAGTCTATGGTTTCTCATACTTAGATGTATCAACACATCTATGCAATAGTCAAGAATTTTGAGTATATTGATTGGGAACAACTAGTTAGTAACAATCTTAACCACTAGATAAGTAATGTATAACAACCCAAAATTTTCTACATGACTTCTAATTTGTATATTTTCTTGCAAAACAAGCCATTTTCCTAGGATGAACCATAGAAGGGACATTGGGTGAAGGGATCAGACAATTGAGAGTTTGGGAATATTAACCCCAGCTAGAATTTAAGGAATCACAAAATTAATATAATAGGGTAAATGATGCCTTCATCTATCCCATCATCAACAAACTCTCAGGTGATGATTCAACAAGAATATCAAATGCAACAAAACAATTAATGTTCATGTGGGGATATTGGTTCATTCAATTCCTCAAGTCTATGTACATCAAAATATATGGTTTCTGAGGAGTCCCTTTCTAGCTACCCAAGTTTTGTAGTGATAGGGTGATATGGTTAGAAATCACTGATCAAATCTTGGATATCCAAAAAGAAGATCATAGAAAAACATAAAACAAGTGCACAATTCCCCTTTTTTTCTTAGATATTATAGTTGTGAAAATATAGTATGGGCTAGAGCATCCAAGGAAGAGCTATATTTTATAAGTTTCAAGAGATGTGATAATGAGCTAGGTATGAGCTAGATGATAGAGAAGAAAATTTCTTTGGCCCTATATATAAACACAAGGCAACTATGGAAGATTCTTCGGTAGATTTCTATAATGACTTTAATGTCAAGAAGATAGTAGTTTTTTAGATTAGTATTAAAGAAAATAAATGACATAGATATTGGGGAAGAAATCCCATAGGGAATAATGAATTATGAACATATATTGAACCATCTTATGATCTATAGAATATTGATAGTATGTCTCTTCCATTAGTTTTAAACTAGTATACAATAGAAGTTAATGATGTGAAATAAATTAATGAACATGTTGAAAATTATGCTTTGGGATTGCTAAAGTTCTAGAAGGGTCAAAAGGGGAAGGAAAAGGAAAAGAAAAGGAAAGAAAAGAGTGATGCTCCTCTTGTCCATAAGAAATCTTGTGTAGAACGCATAAAAAAGATCATGGAGAAGGTTGAGAAAGCCTTTGAAAAGGCTAGAAAGACCAATAAACAATCACTTCCAAGCCAACCTGAAGTAATAATCTTAACAACCTCTTTATATACAAATAAAATAGGTAGAACCCAATTTTATTTTTCTCCTTCTTCAGAGAGGACCTTTTCACCTCCTCCCATAGGCAATTATCTAAGACTCCAATTTTGACAAATCCAAGCACTTTAGAGGTTCAAAAGGATGAATAACTTAAGGAAACTACTAGGGATGCAGTGGGAAAAATGGAGGAACAACTTAGGAAAGAAGAGGATATTGTACAAAAACCTCTATCTCTACCCTATAGGAAAATATCGAGTGTAAGTTATACCCTATGTTGGACCCACTTTGTGTTCCCTCCTCTGATGCCCATAGCTCACTAAACCATCTTCTTCCTTGACTGATCTCTAGGCCTTCCAAGTCTCACAAAGCTACGGTATATAATCTTTAAGAGATGGTTTCCAAACCATCATACACATTCACAGAAGTTGTCTTTAATTATTATTAAATAATACAAGTAAATTCCTCCCTTGTAAAAGAGTTTAATGAATATTTTTCATTAATCTTCATTTGAGCTAAATGATCATAATATCTCTTATTCTTAAATCTCCTTCTAATATTGAATATTTATTTCATAACTTTCTTTTTACGTTGAGGAAAAAATCCTAGTAGATTTCTCCCCTATTAATTAGTTGCTATCCTTAGTAGCTCATAATGTATTTACAACCTAACTCAAAAATGTTAATTAGAAAGATAAAGAGACCATAGATTTGTATATATTAACACAATCTATTTCACAACTTAAATTTCTAGTTAATTTTAATATTAACTATCTTGAAACTTGTATCAAGGAGAGAATCTTTTAATCACCATGCAAGGTGGCTAAAGGATGACCATAACCACTGAAATGAAAACATGACACAATAATCTAACCTAGCTCACTAGAGAACTATGAGCATAAATGATTGTGGAAAAGTTTTCTTAATAAAATTGAACTGCATATGTGTGGAGGCTTCAACAGAACTAGGAAAAATTGTAGAGAAGGTATTGAGTTCATTTGATCCTATGCTAGATTGAGATTGGTTCATGTGAAATGATTTCTAGGTTTTACAAAAGCTTATTTGCTTTATTTTCAAAGGCATTTGTAACTACTTCAAAAATATATCATAAAATTCAAGAAAGTGTATTTAATGTGTTAAATGTAGTGAGAGATGGTAATCATACATGGTTCCCTTTCTATATACAAAGCTTCTATTGTGTAATTATGTATATCTAGGATGCATTGAGTGTTGGAAATAAGTCGTACCTAGATCAATGATGGGCTGGACAAAGAGGGGCCAATAGCTCATTTGGTAGAGCACTCTAGTAATAAATGGAAGGTCCTAGGTTTGACTCTTAGCCGGGTCCATATGAATTGTAGCTCAACATTGAGTATAAGACTTCTCTCATTATGGACATTCTATTTCTTGATAATTTAAACTAGAGTATGGTTGACATTTTTCTTACTACATGTTTCAGTCATGGTATGGAAGTTTGGTTAAAATTTTGATTACTACATGTTTTAGTCATGATATGAAAGTTGGATAGTGAGGTTCTTTTGATGCAGTCGGTGGCACAAAGAAAATTTACGGTGTCCTTATGCTTTGATGGGCATTGGTACTTTAGTACAAATGTTATGAAATATATTTTCCAATGATCTATAATTTTGGCAGTCATGAGACATCATTTTATTTTATCCAACACATTATGACAAATAGTTCATGCACATTGTCCATGCTTCTACTGAGCATACACATCTTAAGGCATTGGAAATAAATCTTTATTTATTGTCAAAAGTTTTAAATCTGATAGCATGAAGTTTCCAGAGTCCATGATCAAATTAATGTTGAGATTTCTAGATTGCAACTAGTGTGTTTATTTGCATCAACATTTCAGATCATACTCCATGATCCATCATCAAAATGCTTAGAAAATAAACACACATAGTTGAAAATAAACATCTTGATGATGGATCATGGAGTATGATCCAAAACGTTGATGCAAATAAACATGTAGTTGCAATCCATAAATCTCAACATTAATTTTAGTTTTAAATCTACTAAGATGTTACAAAAGTTATTTTCTCCATAACTTACATTGGAATATTTTAAGGTGTTCCTATCTCCTTATGTTATTGACCGGCATGAACTCTAGTTGTGTTTTTCTTATTCCCAAGTTCGTAATCTTTTTCCATTTCATTTCAGTAATAACTAAACAGTGATAGAAGATGAGGTTGTTCTTTTAGTCAACACTTTTATTTCCTTGTCTATGCTACTACATGTATACATATCTACTACCAGATGCTTGTGACCTTTATGTTTGTGATGGATGTCCATGCCTAATTTCAAAACTCATGTCTTGGCATAGTTAGGATATCAAATATGGATTTGCACCTATTTATTATTAAAAAAAATATATCTATTTATAAATATGTTTTGTGCATATCTTGAGATCATTATATTTCATGAGATCCCTTTTCTTTGAGGAATTATACTAAAAAGTTCATGTCTTGATCTTGGTTTTTCCATTGTTTCTAATTTGTTTATTGATTTTTGTTCCTTGTTGCTTTGAAATTTTCTCTATGGATTTCTTCAATGGTATGTTGTATGTGCTTGTTGCATATTCAGAAGTTAATTTAAACAACAATATAATCGCTTTATGATCATGTCACATGATCAGGATCTAAAATTTTGCATTACATATATACTCTATCTAGATTATAAGGCATCAAGCAAATTCACCGCCAACAATTCACTGCCAGAAAATTCACCATGGGAAATTCACCACCATGAAAAATTCACCTAATGGAAAATTCACCGCCATGAATTACTGGTGGTGAAATTTCCATGAGGCGATTTTTTCATGGCAATGAATTTTCCTGGTGAATTTTTCGATGATGAATTGCTAACAGCGAATTTTCCTAGAGCTAGATTATAGACATAAGATTGATCATCTTAAATCCATAAACTATTTCTATGCTCATCAAGTGTTTTTTAGTTAAGATTTCATCTTCTCCTATGTGGGGCTAGAGAATTATTATTCTTTGCTAGCAAGTAATGACATTATTATTGCCTTTGTTGGGTGGGTACTAATTTGATTTGTCTGTTTTCATCACAAGACTAGGGATGTATGTTCCGAATACTATTACATATCCAATCATTGCAATAATTTCATTTTTCCTTTCTAGCTTTATCTTTTTTAATGCTTGTTGTGATAGTCACGAGATTTTATTTCTTTGATGCATTTTCCCAAAAACTTCCATGGCTAAATTGGGTTTTCTCGCTCTTCCATAAATTTTGATGAAACCACATAGAAGCCTTTGTATATGAGGGATCATATTGGACTTAAACATGTGCAGTTGAGACAAAATCTATTCTTGTGAAAGAAATTTTATGGATGATGATGGAAGTAAAATATTTTGATAAATAGAATTTTCAGTGAGAAAGTGATTTGGAGTCTAGTTATACTCCATCTTTATCTAGAAAACGTTCCATGATGTAAGATACAAGGCCTAATAAATCCAAAATTAAACCATTAAGTCGTTTGAACAGCAATATTTTTATTGTTGAAACCATATATATATATATACATATCATCATCGTGATAAAATGAGTTTTAAATTACTTCTTTTACAAAAAGTTCTGATTTATAGACATTCCATGAATACATAATAAATGGATACAGTTACATATTATTTCATTTTACAAAGCCGAATTGGCACATATGCAATCATGTCATGAGTGTATAAGTACGTGCATAAATAATTCTTTTAATCATCAGTGGTACCAATGTCAGAATCCCTATAGGTTCAGACCAACATCTACCTTGCTAAATGAAGGATGAGAACATGGTTGAGGCACTTTTATCCTGTGTCACAACCCGCATTTTAGCATAACTAAAACAAAATCCTAACTTATCACTTATTTAGTATCATAGACTATAACCATGCAAATCCAAAACATTACACTCATTAGATTTGTATGCATAATATCTTAAAATTTCAAAGAAAACAATGTGTACACACACTAAATGATACTCTTTTATTTATTAGTAATATTGGATGACATAAGTCCTTATTACATCGCTTCCCTTTTCAGGGAGTATCATCATTTTCAGAAAGAGGACACTCTTTTGGGTCCTCGTTAGAATCTATGATCGCTTTCTCAGAGGAGAGGGAGAAAGCCATCATATATTTTGATGAGGATTTGGAAGAGTGTCCTCTTTTCGAAAATGATGAAACTCACTGAAAAATAGAAGTGATGTAATAAGGACTTATGTAATCAAATATTACTAATAAATAAAAGAGTATCATTTAGTGTGTGTACACACTGTTTTCTTTGAAAGTTTTAGATATTTATGCATATGATGACGAGTGTAACATTTTGGATTTGCATGGTCATAGTCTATGATAATAAATAAATGATAAGTTAGGATTTCATTTCAATTACACTAAAATGTGGGCTATGGCGTAGGATAAAAGTGTCTCAACCATGTTCTCCTCCCTCAGTTAGCAGGGCAGATGTTGGTCTAGACCTACAGGGATTCCAACATTGCTACCATTGATGATTAAAATAATTCTTTATGCATGTACTTATACACTCATGACATGATGGCATATGTGCCAAATTAGCTTTGTAAAATGAAACAATATGTAACTGTATCCATTTATTATGTATTCATAGAATGTTTGTATATCAAAACCTTTTGTAAAAGAAGAAGTGATTTAAAACTCATTTTATCATGATGGTGATATATATATATATGGTTTCAACAATAAAAATATTGTTGTTGAAACAACTGAATGATTTATTTTTGGATTTATTAGGCCTTGTATCTTACATTTTGATATCAGAGCAAAGATGTAGTTCTTGAAAAGCAAAACTATGCCCCTGTTTTTCCACATTCGGCACCTTCCCAAAAGACAACCTTTCCCAATCATGAGAAAACATTCAAATTACATAACTATACATGTACTAAATTTTGTATTATAGACTGTAAGTTTTTAATACTCAATAATAATGTGAAAACATTAGAAGTTTCAACATCTGACACCTTGATTTTGATTTGATAGTTTTATATTTAAACAGTAAGTAAGAGGCTAAGTTTTATTACACACTTTTGCACAGCTTTGATGACATTCCAATTTGAAAACAATTAACAACTTTAAGAAATTTTACTTATCTATTCCAAAGAAAAACGTTACAAATACAGTTTAATGTATAAAAAAATAATTAAAAGGAAAGAAAACAAATAAAGAAAGTATAATCACAAGTATGCAATTATTTACATATAACAGAAGAAAGTTTGTGTATACATTCTTTTAATTTAAAAGAGAGAGATTTCCCATGTATTTATCAGACAACTAATTTTAGAAGAAAACAAGAATTTAGACATGCATTTTAATTGTTTTAATGAATCAAATAAATAAATTACTTCTAAATATTCTAACTCAAGGGGACTCTTTTCTTCTGATTTTATTAAGAGAATTTTTAAATTACTGCACAAGTGTATCTTAAATATAACTCCTTCAAAGATTTCGCCCATGCCATTCTTGGTTTGTGTTAAGAATGCTCAGATATGGTGAAGGTAGGCACAATCTGCCAGAGCCCGAAGCATCACAAAATAAAATAAAATAAAACGAACAGCTTACTTCCATTCTTGCTAACGAAAAATAGAACAGCAGATTATTTTTCAACAGAAAAGAAAAATTGTAGAACGAGCAGCAATCTTTCATTTTTGCTAACAAGATTATAAGAGCAGAATTTTCTTCAGAAGAAAAGCTAAATTATAGAACAAACAGCAATCTAGCAAGAATATAACAGCAGATTTTTCTTAAAAAAAAGAAATTATTCGATTTGAAATCTATTTTGTTCTAAGAATCAACCCCAGCACTTACAGAAGAGTTTGGCTTTTTGTCTGAAGATTTTACAAACGCTGGATGAGAGGCTGCTTCCCTTACCGTTTTCTCTTGCTTTTTCCTTCATATCCTGATTTTCCCATCCATTCTTTTTTTTTTTTTTTTAATATCAGATTTCCCTCTTTTCTCTCTGAGTATTTGCTCTATACAAATTTGGAATGTTTCCATTTCTAATAAATTTGAGCGCTGTTATTCTTCCCATAGTCAAGAAACTTAATATTCTCACTACATGTTTTTCTTTTTAAGTTTTGTTATTTACTCGCAATCACATCGTTGTGTGCAATGGGAACGCCGAAGAGATGTGGAAGAGAAAGAAATAGACATAGAGATGAAGATAGAGATAGAGAAGGAGAGGGGTATGTAGAGAAGGAAATTATTAAATGATTATTGATTAATTAGGTGATAAATGATAAACAAGTGTAATTAAGGATGACATGATGATGATTAGGGTTAGGTAGAAATTTTTTGGTGTGTACACTTACATCACCCAAAATATTTTCTTCCACTTATTTGTTTTCTTTGCAAGTTTTCATTTGCATTTCCAACCATCAATCAATCATTGTAGATCCCACCACATTTCACCACACTTGCACAATCCACCTCATGGTGGGGAACATGTACATTCTACACTAGTCCATCAATGCTAGATTCTATTTTTAGGATATTTTAATCACAAAAAAACATATGCCATTTTTTATTAGATAAGTACTTTTAACTAGAGCTATGAATCGAAAGAGGGTTTTGAAAGGGCCTCAAAACCTTGTAGAACAAGAACAAGCAACATAATAAATAATTTTGTTGTTCATAGCTTGTGGCAATAGAATAACACATTACAAGATAGTGAACTCCATAGAGCTTATGACATGATCCACATCAAGATTTACATTATCATAAGGCTGGGAGCTACTAAATAAACATCACTTACAATAATTTTAAATGATTAAAGTTAGAAATTCAAGTGAGAAGTCAAGTTTGAGCATTGTAGTTTAATATCATTTGAATTTTATAACTCATCCATTTATAATTAAATGATTGAGAATTAGCATGTTAGAAGCCCATTGTGATAGAGTGTAACTTATTTGTGACTATGAATGAATAAGAATCATATTATTATTTTGTTGTTTCATGGAGTTCTACTATAGAATTGTGTGTTTTTTCATTTCAATACATGGTTGGATAATCCTTCATTTTATCCTTTGTCGATGATAACATCAATGTGCTTATTTGTATTTGCACATACTTAAGGAAGTAAGAGAAATTCATTATTGTATCTTGATTTTTTATGTGAAAGAGTTTTCCCAAATAAAAATATTGCATATAGTTTTTATTGTCTATTTATTTTGTTATTGTTTCAAATTATATATACACCACTTCTCTTGTAGAGATTTATTGAATTTTTTTTTCTATATGTAACTAATGTAAGCCTGAAGACTTTACTACATACTCATTTTTTTTAGAAGTCATTTCTATTTAAAAAATTATACGAAACTCTACATATAAGAATGACCTATAATATTCAAGAAAGAAAAAAAGCATCACAAATTTGATTGAATTGAATCTTATTTTTTGGAATAAAAAATATATACATTTTTCTGAAAAATTATTTTGGATCTAATTAAATATCTATTTCAGATTTGAAGCCTCAACAAACATGAAGAATTCTTGCAAAAATTGTCCCCAAAAGATTCTTTTCAATGACTAAACATGCCTCCTTAAAGAGTCCTTTTTCTTTAGTTAAAAAAAAATAAAGGGAAAGGAGTTGAACTTGTGAATTGCTTAACAATCTTAACTACCTAGCTTTGAAAACACATCAGTATTGAGGCAGACCTGAAAAACTTTCCACAAATTTCTTTAAAATATTAGTTTTTTTAATTCATGTACTTATGCAAAAACTTTAACAGAATAAGAAATGAACCAACATATTCAAGAAAGAAAAAAAGGCAACCACTAATTTGAAATAACTGAACTTTATTTTGTACAAGGCTAAAAAGACACTAATAATTATACACCTCTCAAATTATTTTAAAAGAATACACTAATTTGGAATAACTGAACTTTATTTTGTACAAGGCTAAAAAGACACTAATAATATACACTTCTCTCAAATTATTTTAATAGAATACTCTTTGAAAATATTATAGAATTCTTTGAAATTAAGAAAAAAAATCCAAAAGCTCACCAAAACTTAACCTTTCAAAAACCAAAGACCCCTCTCCTCAAAAGCCCCTATCTCCACTGCGTCCAATACATCAATTCCTTCACCATCCTCTCTCGTAAAAATTTACAAGAAGATGAACTGTTCTGTAGAGAAAGTCATTTTCTTGTATTTTTACTACTGATATTATGTTATTTGAATTTTTTTTTAGCACTTTATGCTACTAACAATAATTTTGGTGAAATATTTGATCATACATAACCCAGCACAGATAAAAAATGGAATTTATGAAAATTAGTTACTTCACAATGACTTCCAATTTCATAAGAAACCATTTTGGCATTCCTAACGAGTCCACGGGGTTGAAGTTGATCTCATAGTTACAAAAGGATGGTGAGCTCTGAGGGCATTTTGGTAGAGATGCTACATGTAGTTTTGTAGAAGACAGATCCTATTAGGCATATTCATGCACCAGGAATTATTGAAATATTTGTGTCTTTGTGTCAAAATTACCCAGGCACTAAGGAAAGTTCCCACAAGATCTTCCATTGTCTCGTAGAAACTGACAAAGTTTTTCCTACTGCAGTTTACTATTTGTCTTTTCCTACAGTTTATTATTTGTTAGTTAATATCTTATCTTACTGTGGGTGATACAAGACCTGCCATTAAAAAAAAATAGCTTGCCATACAGCTGTTTTTCGATTCCCACGAGGAAATCTACCGAATCCTTGGTATAAGCAACACTCGGAAAAGTCATGCAAAGTATTTATTAATTACCTCGACAATCACTGAAAGGGTGAGATTGAGTTAACCGTATTGCATTGCTTCTAATCATCTCTTGATCGTTAATTTCAGAAATTAGCTTGGCATTTTCAAATAGGATAGGCCTTTTGCGTAAATATAGGGATTCTATAAATCAATTATTTTTATATTATATTTATTTCAATTTTTTTTATCTTTTTCAATTAACATACATGCAATTAGTCTCGCCCTAGCTTGCTTCAGGTATTCAAGGTATGGGTTGTTGGGTCAGTGGACTAGGTCGCAGGGACACCCTTGTAAAGAAAAAAAATAAGCTTTTTATTTCACAAATTTTAATCTTTTCCAATTACCACAAATGTAATTATATATGTATATTTAGTTCAATATATTTTTTCTTTTTAATAAAGCATAAATACAATTATATTTATATATATTTATTTCCAATATCTATTTTTTTCAACATAATTGCAATTATACATATTTATATGTGTATTTTCCTTATTTTCAAACAAATAATAAATAAATAAATAAAACGCCCCCTTCTTGATATCATCAATTCATTATTTATTTACATACATTTTTACATATAATAATCAATTGAGTGAAGAAAAACGTCATAATTTAAATCCAGTGTATTAACATAAAAATAACATTATTATCACTCCTTTAATTTCACCAAAAATAACCATTCACATTTATGCTTGGCCCACCTATATGCAAGAATGAAATGCATTACTACAAAATGATGTGATGGGTGTGTGTGAGATTCCATCTCTCCTTCTAAAATCATTCTACTAAGTATTCTTATCTCGGCCATGTTCTCGATTCTTACCTCAGCCATGTTCTCGCCTTCGTCTTGCTCCTGCACACACTAGCACTCCAAAATTGTCTATAACATATGCGTTATTCAGAATGAATTACATTCATAGCATCATATCTTAATTTTAAAGTAAATCAAAACCTTTGCTTGAACTATTACATTCCAAAGGAAACATTCATCATCATTCACACACATATATATATATATATATATATATGCCAAGGAACAAGCAAGGTAACATTTTGTTTTGCATTTTTAGCTAAGTATGCAACATAGAAAAGAGGATTAATAGTTGCGCTTGTGCACTGAACTTCATATATCACACTTGCAGCTCATAGTGAAAATCTTTTTTGAGGATTATTTCTTTACATTTGAAATCCTAAAATTTGCCCGATCTACATGGTGAGATCGCCTTAGAATTTCCCTTGTTGTAATAAAGAGCTCACACCATAGAGCTTTCATAAAAGCTGAAAGTAAATGCTTGTATGTTGTTGAAAGCAATTTCTTCACATTAATTGCTTTCAGGTATTTACACCAATCAAAGAATGCATTTCAAAACTCCTAATGTTATTTTGTAGGATAATTGTCAAAGATAATCCTTTCAAAACTTCTAAAATGTTTTGTGTAGAATCTTTTGATAAAGACTTTTTCCTCTTTGTGTATTTGCCTAATATAACACCTCTTAGTTAAACAATAATAATTTTTTCCTTGTTCATTAGATTTTTCAATTTCTTGTAGGCATTGAAAATGTGGTTTGCAGCTATGCACATTGGATCAAGTCCTTTTCTTAGATTTTGCATTAATAATTGAGTACCATCATTCAAAACCCATATTTTGTAATCTTTGATAAAATGATTTTCAATAATTGTTAGGAATTTAAAGGTGTCTCTTATATTTCTCTTTAGGATTGTTTGTGTGGTGAGTTTGATCACATTTGAAATCAAGCCTAAAATTAAACAATTATTCGATTTAGGATTCAAAATAAACAATTTTTTTTTTGTATTAATTCCAAAGTTGCATTTGTGTAAATGCTCTCCTCTTGTACCTTAGAGTGATCTTGAGGACTAGAAACAAGTGTAAAATTATTTTATTTTTAGGAGGTCCACTTAAATATTCCATCACCCTAGGGGATGACCTCAACTCTTGTGTTTTAATGGAATATAAATAGTGAAGATTAATCAAAAGGCATGCATCTTGGAAGTGGAATCTTGCGAATCTAAGTTAAGCCTCCATAAACTTTATGATTTAGAGAAGTGAAGGTGGAGAGTTCAGTTACCCTTTCCTCCTAAATTTTTGGAATTTTCCCCTTTCATCTATGGAGTTAGGCCTCACATACCCTTTTGGTACAATGAGGATATCCCCTTAGTTGAGCCTCTGAAGTCTAGTTTGAGACTTAGGCCATCATTTCTTATGGTACACTAGGCCTACAAGGATTGGAAAACCTACTTGATTAGGTTTTCTCAAGTATATTATGTTCCTTTTAATGTTTAAATCACTTTCCTTAACTTAAAATAGAAAGGGGACACTTATCCAAATAAGGCTCAAGATTTGTTTTCTACATTAAACTATCTTTATGTGTTTTATTTTATTTCTTTTAATTAAAAAATCCAATTTTTATAAAAATAAAAGTGGAAGAGCCACAAAATTTTATTGTAGAGAGAAAGAGCGCATAGAAAGCTATGGCAGTGAAAGAACTAAAAATTGCCATAGTAACATATATCAGGAAACAAAAACATGGGTGATAATAGTAAGAGAACCCATTCACTGAGAAGAAACCGTAAACTCCATTGTTAGGTTAACAATAATTACATTATATTCCTAGAGAAGACAAGGATGGAGCATTGAACAATATGACTATATGAGAGACCAAAAATAACTCCAATTTGAGAAAAACAAAAGCCAAGTCGAAAAAACTTCATTTAGAAGCATGGGAAA
Source organism: Sequoia sempervirens (assembly GCA_007258455.2). NCBI lineage: Eukaryota > Viridiplantae > Streptophyta > Pinopsida > Cupressales > Cupressaceae > Sequoia > Sequoia sempervirens. The sequence goes on from VDFB02328332.1 coordinate 34,729, forward strand.
AAACTGAGAATAGAGCTACAACAATGGAACCTGCACCAAAAAATGGGTATTGTGGTACAATATCGAGCTACAACAATGGTAAAATATCAATCATCATATAGAACTTACACAACAAAATTAAACTAAGAAAAGCCAATACAAAAAATCCTCAATTCACTGGTAGTTCCATAAAGAAAAAGCAGAAAGGATGCAAAATCTTCTTGAAGAAGAAGGAGATGTGCTAGAAGCTGAGTTTCAAGAAAGCCATTGAAGAACCGAGAACCACTACAAGGTTTACAAAATTAGTAATCCCCGATTGATAAAGCTTTGAGGACCATGAAATACCAAAAATATTTTACCAATATTTATGAATAAATACCACTTTCCTTCAAAGACTCCAAATCTATAGGTGGAGGAAAATATGGTGTGGAATGGGTTCCACCAAAGCATTTTGAATTAGAAATTGCACTGCATCAAAGAGATCCATAAGCATATTTGAAATTGTGTGACCCAATCTAGGTTTGAGTCCATGTAAATTTTTGATGAAGTCATATGTGAATAATCATCAAGAAAGCCATGAGCCATCAAGCTTAAGAGAGCCAAGATTGAATGGTTAGAAAGGTTGAATTGACAGAAAAGAACACCTCCTGCAAGGTTGGATCCATTTAAAATTTTATAATCCTTAGAGCATTTTTTAATGAAGAAAGAGGAAAAACATGAGGTAGAATGTAAGAGCCAACTAAAAATTTAACCATCTCACCACACCATAAAACATGGACATTAAATTTGAAACAAAATGAGATGCTACCTCATGCGGGAGTGACATGGAGTGAAATTCTAACTAGTCATTCCCCAAAACCACTCTTATTGCATCCTCCACTGGCTTGCATTCTAAGATGCAAGTACGACTTGATTTTTTCGTGTAGAAGGGCCTTACATCCCATAGTTCATGGTATCTTGGCAGAACCACCACTTTGAATGAATCCTACATTGTTTCTTCAACAAGAAACAAGAAATATGCAAAGAAAAATAACTAGAAATAACCTCTTAATAACTTCATTGCACATTGGAAGTCATACGGTGCAAGCAAGGAATTAAATGCCATTATAATCTTACTGTACCAATAGGTGGTGCACAAATAACAAAGAATTCCAACTTCATTATGTCGATAAATGAAATGATATAACCATGAAATTTGTCTCAACTTTGATCTTTGGTGATCTCATCGTACTATGACAATGCAAATTTGAATCAATGATAAGATATGAGGATCATTAGATCTACTAAATGCATGAGCCCAAAGCTAGTTGGTGGCCCATGTACACCTAGCTATTCCTAGATTTCATGGGAAAGGAACATGTGAGGGAGACATTCGCACAAGCCAAAAGTACCAAGAAAATGGTAGTAGATGTGAATCATTAAGTGAAATTTCAAAACAAATATCTTTGCTAGTTTCAAATTTAGAAATGCTACTATATATGGAATACATGCCCCAAACAAATGGGAATGTTTCCCCAATTTGGAGACAAGTAAAGAGTCATTAACCACAAAGTCCTAATCTTGGGAATGTAGAATAACCAATACCATACCTTATGCCAAAGAATAATGAAATTTAAACATCATTGCTAAAGCTCCCACATACTAAATGAAAAAGGGAATAATTCCCTAAATTCAATTAGTATGGAGGAGGGGCCCACAAGATATATCATATTCATAGAGATAAGATTGCAACATATACAAGTTAAAGAAGTCACATAATTTTAGATAAGTGTACCTCTCTTAAGGCCTCAACCATATGATTAGAATAGAATTTCCACCTATGCGGCCCTTAAGGCCATGATATCAAATTTGAACCAACATGCCAAATACATACCAATGTATCAAGACATATAAGGGTTGATCCATATTCATACCTGACCAAATAAAATCATTAATTCAGGTCAATAACCAAGGTAAATATATAAAATATGTAGCATGATCATATAACCAAGAGTCAATAGAATAGTATTTAGTATCATGAATTCACCAAATTCAAATATTCCTGATATGAAAGAACTTTTAAATGCAAATTTTGATCAATGGATTTATTTGCAAGTCAGTCTACTTGTTTGTTAGCTTTCCTATAATAATGCATTACTTCATAAGAAGAAAATTTGTTCAAAAGATGAAAAATATGAGAAACAAGATAATTCATATGCCAAGTATCCAAGTAACCCTTAAAACTATGGACACCACAATCATAGTCTCCTCCAATTTGAATATGATAAATGGATAGATCAATTGCGAGTTTCGAACCTGAACTTAGAGCATTAAGTTCTACAATATTATTAGTGCCATCTGGAATATTTGAGCAAATTGCTCCAATGAAATTACCTTGATAATCTCTTAGAACTAAGGCAACTCCTAGATTTTCCAGGATTTCCTCTAGAGACTCCATCAAAATTAAGTTTAATGTAATCCTTGGGTGGTGGTATCCAATTGATAAAAAACTATCCACATGAGGATTTTTATTCATTATGGAGCCCACACTAGGGATCTTGAGGAGAGACTAATTTCTAAGGATAAAAGAATCCCAGGAGGAGAAGTAGCTATTAGTAGATGTATTCTTATATCTAGGCTTGACAATACTATTTTGGAGATGGAAATTTCAATTTTTTGGATGATTTGTCCCATAGAAAGTTGTTCCTTTTAAAATATCCTTCTATTCCTTTCAAGCCATATGTTCCAAATGAGGATTGAGGGAGAGATCTCCCAAAGATAGGAAAACTTAAACGTTGAATATAATATAGGCCAACTCTGAAAGTGATGGATGATCATATTTTGTAAAGGAGAGTGCTAACCTAGTATATTCATTAACCAGGACCAACATTCATATGCAAAAGTGAAATTAATAAGAAGATCATTATTAGATTCAAGTGCCTTACCACACATCACATAGGGGAAAAGAGGAACTATTTTTAATCTATCAAGTCTCATGCCCGAAAATATTCTATCCTTGATTTCCAACAAACTAAAAAACCTGCTTTCAGAAGTATATTAGGACCCCAACAAAGGTGAGATGTCCAAGAAGGAAGGACATCATTTTTCACCAAAGAATTATAGCTATCTTTAATAGTATAATTTCCCAATTTTGATCTTATCCAAATTATTTCATTAGGATTTTTTGAAAAGATAATTTGTCTTTTCAAGAGTTCAACTTTAAGAGATTCCTTCATGTGAGAAGGTACAGGAAGGAAATTGAAGTCTTTCCATCTGAAAGAGTATAAAGGATCTTCCTTATCAATAATAAAATAATATTTCACTTTATGGCCCCAAATATTTTCCAAAATAGTCTCTAGAGTTGGGACCAGTCCCCAAGAAGTTTAAGGGGTTCATATCCATTCCATGCATCATCCCAAAAAAGATCCTTCTCACCATTGTTAACTAACCAAGAAAGGTGAGGAAGAATGAAATGTCTACAAGAACATATAAAATTCCAAATTTTCAGCCTAGTTGGGAGGTTCCTTTGGGTGAAGATCATTTCCTTTTTCATGGAGTCCAAATATTTTTTCCCCATGATTTGGCACCATTTTTTATTTGAATTGAAGTAGAGCCACCAAACCAATTTGGCACCAAGGGAATTTATTTTGTAAAAAAATGTCTCTCATGCCTGCACCCCCTAAAGCTTTTGACTTACAACATTATCCCAAGCCACTAGGGGGAGTTTCTTTTTTTGTGTGACATTTTTTTCCCAAACGAAATTTTTGAAACTTTTTTGTAGAGCTAATCCTTTCTCATATGGAATTTTCAAAACTAACATTAAAGAAATAGGTAAAGAGTGAAGGACAACCTTTAGTAATATCAACTTTCCTGCAAATGAAATCCATTTGGATTTCCAAAGAAGAATTTGGTTGGAGGTGGAAGAAACAAGATTATCCCAAAAATTATGCCTTTCTTTACTTGAGAAAAATGGGATTCCTAAATATTTATAGGGTAGAGTACCACTTTGGAAACCCCAAAATTTTAAAAGCTTAGCTTTAACCAAGGGTTTCACATTAACTAGGAATATTTTTTATTTCTCAGCATTGAAGGACTAGCCTGATGCCAAACAATAATCTAAAAGAACTATTTTGATTACTCTTTCTTCCTTTATAGAAGCTTGTCCAAAGAGAAGGGAATCATCCGCAAAAAGGGAATGAGATATTGGAGTGCACAGAATGGGTTAACCATAATGCCATTCCACAACTTATTGTTCCTTGAAGCAATGATTGATCTATTTAAACCCTTTGCCATTAAGATGAATGAGAAGGGTGAAAGGGGGTCGCCTTGTCTTATTCCCCTTGTAGGAGAAAATTTACTAGTTAGGGAGCCATTTACCAAAATAGAAAGGTTTGCACTAGTTACACATGAAGAGATCCATTTGCACTAGCTATTTGTAAACCCAAATTTTCTAAGAACAACTAAGAGGAAATCCCATTCCACTTTGTCATAGGCCTTTTCCATGTCCAGTTTTAGAATCGTTGAATGGGATTTATCCTTTGTTACTAAATGTAAAACTTCATGAGCTAATATTTCCCCTTCAGGAGCACTTTCCCTGGGACAAATCCCCCCTGCTCAATTGAAATAATAGAGGGGAGAATGTTTTCTAGTGTAAGAGGTGTTGCCTTAGTGAAAATTAAAAAATGGTGTTACAAAGGGCAATAGGTCTAAAATACTTGAAAGACAAAGGCTCATATTTCTTGGGAATGAGAGAAACCAAGGTTTCATTAAAATTCTTTAGAATTTTTTTATTTCTTCTCAATTCTTCTAGAGTAAGAAAAATGTCTCTACCAACAAAATCCCAACATTTCTGAAAGAACAATGTCGTAAAACCATCAATCCCAAGGGCCTTTTTGGCAGCCAAGGAGAAAATATTTTTTACTTCGTCCATGGTGAACTCAACCATTAGTATTTTGTTATGCTCCATATCTACCAGGGAGGGAATATTATCTAGAACATTGTTTTCCAAGGATCTATTAGCTTTTATAGGAGCTAACAAATCCTTAAAAAAGGATACTGTTGTAGCTTCTATATCTTCATTTATGATTAAATTGTTCCTAGAAGGAGATTGAATTGAATCAATCCTATTTAATTTCCTTCTCATTTTCATTGAGGCATGAAAGATATTGGTATTTATATCTCCTTCCCTTAACCAAATATCCCTCAATTTTTGTCTCCAATAACATTCTTTCCTAGCCAAGGGTTCATCTAATTCCACTTTTAGAGATATTTTCTTATAAAAAAGGGTTGTATCCATTCCATTTTTTACCACTACTTCATATATATTGGCCAATTGACATTCAACCCTTCATTTTTCAATGAAAATATTCTTGAAACATGTTTTATTCCATTCCTTTATTTTCCCTTTTATAAAGTTCAATTTTTTGTAAAGTTGAAACATATGAGTACCCACCTCGAAAGGGCACTTAAACCACCAATCCTTAAGGAAAGTAATAAATTTTGGGTCTCTGAACCACATTGGTTCAAATTTAAAGAATCCATTTTTAATTGGCTTGTTTTCAAAAACTGAAAGGGAGATTAGAAAGTGATCAAATCTAGGGAAACTCAGAATTGATGAAGAGAAGTCCCAAGGGGAAATAAACCAATTATCTGATAGAAGGAATCAATCTAAACTTTCTACAATTTGGGAAAAACCTCTGCACTTATTAGTCCATGTGAAGTTAACATTCTTTTTTGCACAATCATGTAGGCTATTATTAACAATAAGTGATTAAAATCATCCATAACCTTGGATGGAGGAATGATGCCACCTGCTTTTTCTAAGGGGCATCGAATCACATTGAAATCACTAGAGAAGATCTTTAAAACATTTTTGAAAGTTGCTAATGCAAAGGAAATTTGTGATTATAATTGTTTCTTAGCATAAGTTGCACAAGGGCCATAAATATTGAAAATTAAGAAGATATTATCTATTTTCAAGCACTTAGCAGAGGATTGAATCCAAATTTCCTTAATAGAAAGTATTTTTAAATTAACATAATATTTATTCCAAAGAATTGTCAAACCTCCTAAAGCACCTTGTGTTGGAGAGGAGATAAAATCCCAATTATGCCAAGTAGCAAAGAAATCAGAAGCTGATTGAGTTGATAATTTCATTTCTTGTAAAAGAACAATGTATGAATTAGTGTTTAAGATTTGAAACTTTATAAAGTATCACTTGTTAGGGTCATTTAGGCCCCTAACATTCCAAGATAAGATCCTAATTTTTCTTAAGGAGAGTTAACGTTTCCCCTCATAATGCTATTCAATTCATAGATCTTATTCTCCATAGTAGAATATGGCTACCTCAATTAGGAAAGTTTACTAGAATTATCCAAACCCTTGAGCTTTTTTGTGTAGATCTTATATTTTATTCAAGAGTCATTTGTATACCCACTACCACCTCAATATTTTTTTTTTCACTTTTAGATTTCCTACCTCTTTTATTATTGGGGGAGACCAGAATTTTGGCATTCAACTATGACAGAGGTGTAGGGGGAGTAGAAGCTTGGCCCACATAAGGAAATTCATTAATTTCCTTGATTAAGGCCAAAGAATTTCCAGGAGAAGGGAGAACCCTTGAATCAGATTATGAAATTAGGTAGAAAGGGGTTTCTTTCTCTTATTCAAATTATGCAAGTACTTCATCTGATGTTTCATCTATGAAATCTTCACCCACTTTTGTGCATTCCTCATTAACAATATCCATAATATTTTCCTCATCTATCGATCCCTTTAAAAGTTCTTCAAACTGTGAGATATTTTTGAAATATCCATGTTATTCTGAGGAGGGTTCAAACTCGGCAAGGAGTTTTAGGAGGGAATTTATCAAGAGGGAGTGGGATGGGGATTAGAAGATGTGAAAGGTTGTTCTGATGGAAAAATGGCCCCCACACAATTAGAAAAAGGAGAATTCTAGAGGTTCTACCCAAGAGAAGAGATCAAAATATACAATAATCTTAGCCTCTTTCCAAGAAGTGGTATCTAGAATTAAATTTTGATGCCATTCCCCTTTGCTTGTGAGGATTTTCATGGCATGTGGGACTTTATTCAATTTTGATATTAAGGCCCAAACCCTAATAGTGGGTGATCCACTTACCAATTCAAATTCATTCTTTAGAAAATCCCCAAAATGCAAGACAAGTTTTTTAATCACAAAAGATTCCATATATTCTACCATAAGTTTGGGAAGAATGAAAAAAATAGATCTCTGAGGTAAAATGACAGAATCCAATGGTAAATTAAGTTTCCAGTTATAGGTACCTAAGAAATTTTTTTCAAACCAGGAGGGACCTTTTCTTAAAACCCTATTTTAATAGAAGGATTTTTAAAGAATACAAAAAAGGAGGATGAAATGATTGAGAGGTCAAATAATTCATACCAATTTTCATTTATCCAAGCTTGAATGGAAAAAAGAGATTTATCCTCACCCCAAATCTGTACAAAAAACCTATTTTTCTCAAATTCCATGAGTTAGGTGTCCACATTAAGAAGTATAGTTGGAATTGGTTTCCAACAAAGATCTTGGCCTAAGGAATGATCATCTGTTGGCACAAAATGTTTTATGCTCGGTAGGTCCACTTTTGAATCCAAGAATGCATTCAATTGAGAAGAAGAAAAACCTTTGTGGTTTTGATGTTCCCATTCTATAGTATCATCTCCTAAAGTATTTCCCCCATGTTCAATCTAAGAGTGCCAAGACGAAGTATTCTTCCTAAATTTTTTTTTGTTATTTCAGCTTAGAGATTTGGGTATCGAGACGACTAGTTATTAACCCTAGCATGGTGAGAAGGATATCGGTAAGTATGATGCAGACGACGATTATAATTAGGGTTATGAGGTGGTTGACAAGAAGTAAATTGGGGGTAATGTAGAGGTGGGCCAATTCCATGACCTTGCCACAAAGGTTGGTTAGGGATAAAAGGTGGCAAGGGGAATGAGATTCTATGTCATCATAGTATGGCCGGCTTGTAGTAGGGTCCACCGGTCCTAAAAATCCTCTACTAGGGTCCAAGGGTTTATAGACGAGAGCCATCAAGATGATAAAAAATAAATAAAAAAATTGTAACATCAAAAATCCAAAACAATTGGAAAAGTTAAAAATAAAAATAAAAAACTAGAAATTTCAAAAAAATACAAAAAGAAAGTTCAAACCAAAAACATGGGTCCAAAACCTAAAATTCAATGTAAGTTAAATGTTTAAGTTTACACATCTAGCTATAGGTACATAGTGAGGATGATATTGAATATTTTGTGGATCAAAGTGAGACATTTTTCAATATCTATGACATTCTAAAATCTAAGGAAGGTCCTTTCCATGAAGAACAATACCTCTTTGAGGAATGAGATGATATTATTAAATTTATTTGAGAGATAGGTACAAAAATATCTAAAGAATCCAACCATAATTTCCTAAGCAACCTCATTGGCCAAGACATTTCAAAAAAACATGACTCTAAAAGTAATGCCAACTTCCATGAACAAGAAATTTTTTTGAGAGAAATCCCAAAAGCTTCTCATGATAAAAAAGGGAAACCATCCAAAATGACCCCTTAGATTTAAATAAACTTTTGAGTGATCAATTACACCTCATAAACTAACAATTAGCTAACTTGGAACATGTGAATCATTAATCCTTAGAATCATCCAATCAAAAAACTAAAAAAAACTTCATTGAATCACCTAAATTATCTTCGCACATGTCATTTATACAAGAATGGAAAAGCATGAAAAAAAATACAAGAATTACAAACATGATCCCAAAATCAAATTAAGAAACTATATAAATTTGACAAGTTGTGTCTATACCCATTTGATCAATCTATATAGTAAGTCCCTTTCCCTCTTCACTTTGAAATCCCAAAATTTGACAAATGCAAAGGGAAAGGAGATCTTAGAGGGTATGTTAAATAATTCATTATGAAATTTCAAGAGGTTTTTTATAACAAGAACTAACTACTTTGGTTATTCCCATGAAGTCTAGGAGGGAAAGCATTAGAGTGGTTTCTACACCTCCCTAGGGGATCTATCACCTCCTTTGTTGAACTAGTCGATAAATTTCTTTAAAAAATTCCTACAACATAGAAACAAATATCACAATGATGGACTTATGCAATGAAAAATATAAGAATAGTGAAATATTTTCTTCATTTCTTCAGAGTTGGAGAGGCTTAGCTAGAGATTCCCTTGGCCCATCCTCAAGAAGCAACTAGATAGTATCCTTGTTGCAAGTACTTTGTGTGACCATATTTGATGAGATTATTGAAAAATGAGTCCAAATAGAAAAGGCCCTTCTTGTTAAAGGACTTAAAATTATATTTTCCAAAGATAATCAATCTAATAAGCATAAATTAATTACAAAGAATAAGAATGTGGTTAGTGATGGGATAATAAAGTCAAAAAATATTCAAACATTAAAATGTCAAACCACAATTTTAGTTCCCATAGGAAAATTACAACAAGAGATCAAGTGTAGAAAATTCACTTCCTTAGGAGAACCCTTAGAAGTTGTCTTCCAAAAACTAGTAAATGCAAACATGATAACATTTCCAAAAGTGATACCTTTTGATGAGATCAAACCTAAACTCACTTGGTACATAGAGAAAATGATTATTGTGAATATCATAAGGTTCAAAGACATTAAACTAACATGCACTTAAAACTTAAAAACTATGCCCATGATCTAATTGATAATAAAAGTGTTGAGATTAAAGAAGATAAACATACATCACGTAAAGAGAAATTATGGATTTATCAAGGCTCCTTCCCAAGGCATTTTATTGGTCATGTATAGTATAGCCAAGGTCAAAATAGTCATACCTTCAATTTTCATATCAAAAATATTTTCCAATCATAATATCATTAAGGGACACATTAATAACCCAATTAAAATTAAAGGCCCCCCTTGTATTGTTACAACATGACACACTGAGATATTTATCCAAGGTCATCCTTCATCCAATACAAAAGGAAAATATAACATAATTGAGCAACTTGAGAAAACTCCTACATAAATATCAATAATGGATCTTCTCAAGACATCCATTATTCATAAGGATATTCTTTATATTATCCTACAAGAATCAACATTTCCTAGTGATATAGCCCCAAATGACTTCCAAGCCCTCATTATCCACTTATCTTTCACTCAAATTCTCACATTTAGTCAACATGATATGCCTCAAGAGAGACCATCCCATAATCTCCCTTTACACAATGAATTCCTTATTTCTAGAAAAAAGTAAAAATATTTCTCGTAGCAAACATATCAAGTCTAAATATATGTACCTTATAGTTGATCAAGAACCTTGGTTACTCAGAGGAATCATTGGATCCAAAAATTATAACTATCAAAGAATACAATAATGTAGAGTGGGAATCAACAAGAATTATCCATCTTCCTATCATGGTTGGGCCTATCATTCACCAAAATTTATTACATTTTGTGTTACCAAACAATGTATAGTTGACATTTTAACACTCACTTGAGTCTTTCTAATGGGATTTGGCTTGATTTTGTCTTGATTTAATGTAGTAATGTGGCTTAAACATTCAAATTATGGTTTCTTGTGAAGGTGTTATGAACTGTTGTAAAACATTTCTACACTTTTCTAAACTCTATTCATTACAATTCACCTAAAAATCACCTTTTCATCACTTATTAAGTCCTATTTTGAAGTATTGTAAAGTCTTGTAATAAGATTTCACACTTTTCTAGGCTTAATTTTACTAATTCAACCCGTTCTCATGTCTAAATGACCCCTTAATACATTTTTTGACTATTTTTAAATGTGTTTTTGAGGATATTCCCTTTGGAAAAACTTTAATGCCCCAAAATTCTTGACATCCACTTAATTTGCTTAAGTGGGACCAAGTCGCCCATAGGGGTGACTTAGTCCTTTTTGGCACAAAACTCAAAAAAAAAATTATAGCAAGATGTTGTCCTCTAACCCTTGAGGTTGGCCTGTGATATGTTACTTTCAGGAAATTTTAGTAAAATCAAGTACAAATAAGGGTTTTTCACCTCATTTTTCATCTCCCATCTGATACAATCATCTATCTTCAAATCACATATAATCTCTTGCACTCATTAAGCATTCAAGCAAATCAAGCATTATTAAGTCAAGTTATTGGAGTTATTCATTGCATATCTTTAGATTTGACCATCAATAGTGTGATGAGTTTATCACATTTTCATTTGCATGTTATCTATTTATCATACTCATTTCATTCTATTTCAGTGTTTAGGGTTTGATTACAAAAGTGGGGTTTGACCAAGGCAAACCCCTATTCTCTAACCCTCAACCATTTTTCCCCTTTTGCATGTGAATTTTGTATGAAATTTTTTCAAACAATAGGTGTTGAAAAGTGATCAAAAATTTCATAACTGGTCAACCAATTCAACATCATACTATTTCAATCTTGGAGAGACTTTCTACACCATTTTCTATAGAATCAAGTATAAACACCTATCAAAAAAGGAAGTGCAGACTCGAGACTACAAGATTCTATCCAAAATTTCTTGAAATATGTAGGAGGACTAAGTCACCACTAGGGGAAAATTAGTCTTACTTTCAATCCTGAAAACTGATTTTGACATTTCTAAACACCCATTTGGTAGATTCTTGTTTCAACAAAATTTCCCGAAACTGGGACTAAGTCGCCAAGTCTAGCCTAAGTGTCCCGGTCAACATTTTATTCAACTTTTCCAAGATTTTAAAATATTTCAACATCAATATTTTTATTCCAAGTGTACCTCTTCGATTATATTTTGTTATTTCATCATATAGTTGCATTTCTTAGGCATTTCTGCATATCACATTGTGTTTTCCAACACTTTGCATTTTCATAGTTTTGCATCATTAGATCACTTCAATTTCAGATTAGTGCATTATGAAATCTTAATTAGGCATGGTTACATTTCATTCACATAGTTATGAGTGTAAAACATCATATTTTGATAACCCTTTCCATCCCCTTTCTCCTTTTAGGCGAAAAACCCTAGGAGGAGCAAAGCATTGTGAAAAGGTAAACCAAAATCATCGTTTACACATGTTATAGACCCTGACCTTCCATATAATATCATTCTTTTCCATCCTTGTCTCCATGCTATGTAATTTTTCATATCCACATTCTATCAATGTCTTAAGTTTATCCATTTAGGTATAGAGGCTACAACCCTTGGTGATCCACACCCATACCAATATTATATGATGGAAGGTACATATCATAAGATTAATCAATGTACAATCATATAAGTGGGAAATGAATTTTAACCTAAAAATTTATTCCTCACATATGAATCTTAATGATCTTCCATCTACATCTAAGGTCCCATCATCCAAATTTTATTTTAAAATCCTTAATAAGGGTTATGGTGAGTATGAAATCTATGATGCCTTTCACATAAAGAAAATTTCAATTTCACCTAAAATGTATGGCATGACCATCATAAACAATAAGAACACATCAACTTCAAATCGGTTTGGCTCAACAATATTTGTTAGTTTAATTTTCCTTGTAAATGAAGTTATAGAAAGCTTCAATATCTCATGGCTATATGAAGATGTATTAGAGATCTTTTTTATACAATCAATGAATATCTTGTTTCTATTAAGATGATAGAAATAATAATGAGATATAAAGTAAAATTACTAATTATCCATGAAAAATGGATCTTGGAACCTATACATGTGCACGAGAATATAAAAACTCATGAGTTAGGATATGTGTCTCTTGATGAAAAAACCCAATACACTTATGAAACTTTTATGATTTCCAAGACTTGATGAAAATAATGAAATGGAGTGCATTCATAGCCTCTATGATGATATTTTTTCTACCAACTTATTTAATGAAAAATTTATCCTGACCATTTTCCTTGAGCTAAAACACCTTGACATTATTGACTGGGACCAACATGATCACCCATCATTTGATTTTTTTTAAAATGATGAAGCAATTGTAAAATTCATGGGACTAAGAGATCGCACCCCACAAAGGGATCACAAAAAGGGATTTGATATCAATATTGATTCTATGACATACTTTTGGAAGCAAGGTGAATTCCCTAGTCATAAAAATAAAACTTAGGAAAAATAAAAAAGTTGAGTCCTCTAGTGAAAACCTCTATGAGGTACTTTTGGACCATAAAAGTAAAGATAAATTGGCATGTTTGATAGTGAAATTTTTTTTAAGGTTCTATTGGATGAGGAATTAAACCTTCCCCTAGCACCAAATAATATGTGAGATAGTTTTACCTTGCTTGTGGAGGAAGCAAAGGATGTTAATTTGGGAACCGTTAACAATCCTAGACTTACAATAATTGCACTCACACTCAATCTTGAAGAAAAGGAAATCCATGTATCTTTATTGAAAGAAAATCCAAATGTTTCACTCGGTATTATGTCAATATTCTTGGCTTAGACCCATCTCTTATGGTGCACAATTTATTTTCTTAGCCTAATGCAAATCTAGTGAAACAAAATCATAGAAAAATTTAGGTTGCAAGATGGCCATACTTGTTTTAAGGAAGAATTACAAAAAAAAATTGGAGGTAGGATTTATTCCTCCTAACTATTTGGAATAGATCTCAAACATTGTACCACTTTGTGAGAATCCCAAGGGTATCAAATTATGTACAATTTTCAAGATATCAATAAGGCATTCCCTAAAGATGACTTCCTTGGTATGTGCAGGATCATGATGGGCTAAAAACTAGCGATATGATGGGTATGTGGCTAAAAAATTTTTTTTACCCAACATTGATGAAACAAAAATGGTTTTTAAAGGATATTCTCAACTTTCCGCTAATATAAATTATGCTTTACTTTGAATTTAATAAATAATTATTATTCTTTTTCTATTTGAATTACGACTAAAGTCCTGATTGATAGGCTGATTAAAAAACATCTATAGCTTTCAAATGGTATCATATTTTTTGAATCCAAAACATGCATCACATTCTATGCTTCACATACTATAGGATTAAAAAAAATGAATTTAATGAAGTTTTGACCAAGTTAAGGTGGTCTGACATATGACTTTTTATATTTTTTAAAAGTTGTAATAAAAAAATTCATAATTAATTATTTACTTGGAAAAAAATTATAAAACAATATGCATCACATTGATACATGAGTCCTCTAATTATATCTAAAATATTTTTAAAAATATTATCATTTTATTGTGGTTAGGGTGGTCAGACAGAAACCTACTTCTTATTTTTTCCTTGAAATTTAAGTACAACTGCATTGAGATTTCAAATTTTCACCAAATATATATATATATATATTTAAATAAACCTAGTAGTTTAGAAACTACATTCAATTTGCTACAGATTCTATTCTTACATATTTTTTAAATAATATAGATAACTTATTCAAATTTTTATGTCAAGTTGCCTAACTCTGAATTTTTTGCCACTTAAGGGACTATTTTTTTCATGATGATCCTACACATAACCTCCCATAATTACCTAATATTTCAATATGATAGTAGATTTTATAGCAACACACAAAATCTTTTCTCTTATGGATGGATTTTTTTAGGTATAATAAAATTTATATTGCACTTGACGATCAACAATAAATTTCCTTTATCACCCCTTGGGGAACCTTTTGTTATCAAGTCACGCCTTTTGGATTGAAAAATGTTAGTGTAACCTATCATAGATCCATGAAAATAATATTTCATAATATGCTCCATGATAGTATTAAAGATTATGTAGATTATATATTGGGGAAATCAAAGACTAGATTTGAACATCCTATTATTATTTAATGCATTTTTGCTAGACTAATAAAATACAAGGTCTATCCACATCCCAAAAAAGTGTCTTGGAATTATATCTAGAATTTTATTGAGATTCATAGTGTCTTTGGAATTATATCTAGATTTTTTTTGGGATTCATAGTGTCTTTTATTCCCTTAGGGGAAAAACAAAATGGACCTTGGCAGGTTGTAAAACCAATTTCCCTTTAGGATTATAAACTTGTTTGATTTTAGGAGGCACAACTAGAATTGTATGGTTATCTATTGGTCTTTTGTAGGATATAGGTGGTAGAATAGAATCACACTTTATTTCTTTTGATTCAAGCATAGTTTCATCCACAAAAATTGGAGTGGGAGTAACAACTATAGATCTTTTAGTTTTAGGTGGGATATTGGCAAGGGATAACTCTACTATACATTTTTCTTTGAACTTTTGACAGGATTTGAGAAAAAAACTTCTTGAGGTTTTATAGGTTCTACAGGTTTAGGCAAAAAGGAATCCAATGAAAAGTTACCTTGGGAAGACAAAGGATTAAATCCACTATGATGCACTGTAAACATTTGGTTATACAGAAATTTCAAACACTTGTGAATGATTGATGGGATGAAATTTATGGAGTGTAGCAATGGATAGCCTAAATTCACATGAAATTGATCTAACATCAAGATGATGGTGAATGTTACATCTAATTGATTCAATCCAACCTTTAATGGAAGAGTGATCAAACCTATTGTAGGGTGACCAAAACCATCATGTGTTTTGATCCATGATTTTAATTTTTCATAAGATTCTTGGTAAAGTTCATGCACAAATAATAATTCCTCAGTGATCACATTCTCTACACACACAAGATCAATTAATATCCCATTTGTAGGCTTTTCATTGATTATTTCGGCTATGTAAAGAGGACCATCAATTGTATGTTTAATTATCACTATTTGAGAAATCAATGTCAAGAGACAAGTTGGTTTGGCCCTTACGAGGTTGAACATCAATGGATCCAATCATATCATGTAGATCATCCTCATTATCACTTTTATCACCATCAATTATGCCATGTATCTTGTTAAATTTCATCACATCATTCTTGTTAGCACTATCTTTTACAAATGATATGGAATGGTTTGGCATTAGATCGGTAAATATTTGTAAATTTTGGTTGGGTAGGGCTACAAATGCACCTATCACCAAAAGTAGGTTTTGAGACCTGTTGAAAGACAAATTTCTCCCTAGATGAATGGGACCTATATAGGGATTCTAAAAACTCTTTTGCAAGTGGAAGTTTTGATGTTGTATTTTATCTTCTATTTTGCATAGGTCTCACTATCAAAAAGTTGGAAATAAATTCTTCAACCTAGTTTTTGTGGCTTGACAACAATAATGATAACTTATTCAATGATCTGCAAAATTTCTTTTCAAGATCTTGAAACCTTCTTCACCTTGAAATATTCACATTCACAAAGATTAAAAAAAAAATTATTTGAATGAGGATTTGTGTTAGTCAAACCCCAAGTTTGGTAATTAAACCTTGATAGAAAGATAATGGCTATGGAGAAGGAAATGATGAATAAAAAATTTCTTGTTACAACTCACCAAATCTTCAATGGCTTCCCTTAGAGGTCTGGAGACAAACAAATCTCTCCAAGGAATTTGATCTTACTTTGCTTGTTTGATTTGGATACTTGAAAATGTTTGGATTCTTTAGGATCAACAATGCATATTAGCCTTCACAAGATGACATGAGCACACATAAGCTTGCACATGATGTTAGGACCTTTATTACTATAAGAAAGAGTGATAAATCTACACTTAGATGCTCTTGAAAATAATATTTTCTCTTGAATTGATTTCATAAATTTTGTTAGATTTCAAATGATAAAATGACTGTATTTATAGGTGTTTATCTAATTTTCCAAAAATTATACTCCAAAAGTTGACAATTGCAAGTTGAATTTTAATCATTAAAATACTGCCAAAAACATATTTAAAAATGGGTCCTAGGACTTGAAGGGGACCCATTGGCCCTTGGAAAAATGGATCTTGGCCCATAAGTCTATGACACATATCTTCTAGGGTGATTAAATATTAATTACATTAATTATAATTTAGTTTCCCTTTTGAAAAATGAGAATATTAAGGCTTTACAATGCATAATTTGGAAAATTAGAAGCTTAATTAAGTCAAATAAATTAAGGGACCCATACATAGTGTGAAATTGTAAAGGTATACAATTTCCTACACTACAATGCTATCCAAGAAGTTAGAAGTACATAAATTTAAAACTTAAAAAACTTAAAAAATATATACATACCTACTATGCACCTACATCCTAAATGTCAGGTTCATCTCATGCAATGATAGAATCCACCAACTCATTTGTAGTCCTACCCCTGACTATGTCTACTAATAATGTGTATAGCGAACTATATAGGTGAGATGACATTGACTCTAAAGAGAGAATCTCCATAAAACCTAGACCTCTCATAGCCTAATCATGTGTATCAAAAGATGTCTAAGCACATGTAGCAACATAATCATTAGTAGGTGGATGTTCCTATGGAGAAGCAACAAAATGATTGGTATGTGGCTCATGTGCCCCATTGGATGATCTAGATGTATGATCAATAAAAAAATGTTGGGATTGAGCTATAGGACTCTCCAAATCTCAACAAATATGACCCTTTAATGAACCAACATCTGCTAAGGGGATCCATAACTATTATGAGATTACATAATAGGTTCTCATCAAGTCCTTGAACAATCTATGACTTATATCTCTTACAATATGACCATCATGTGCAATGTGGTCGATATCATCTAGAGATAGGATGCCTATCATGGCATAGGAATCTAACTCAATAGGTGAACTATTTTGATGCCTCATCAAGTGTCATACCACATGATCTACAAATATCCATTGATCCTAGACTATAATATCAACAATGTTGTCAATTACTTCTTGGGAAGTAATGAAAACCTCATCATCAATAGGGCTCAAGGATAGAGTGACAACAAGAATCCTTTTCCTGACCAAGGCCCTAAAATATGGGGGTTATTGATCTGCATGATAGTAAGAATCTTGTTGCAGACCCTGCCATGCCCCTACCCCAAATGAGGTCATGAATCCAAATAGTTAACATTGAGGCCTAAATAAACCTCATTGTATAAATTTTGTGCAAACTATAATGGAATTTGGTCATTATTTGGATAACGACCATGTGCTAAAAGAAATAATAGATAAATCAATGGGGTCATCCTAGGGAATATGCACCTAGTTATGTGATATTCCCTCACCTAAGATCTAGTGGAATACTGGGGTAAGTGCACCAAGATGGTTCCCAAAAAGAGGGCTTAAGTGGCCACTTTTTTTCTGAAATCAGGAAATACTAACCTTGGACATGAAATTGAGGATAGTTACACTCAAAATTTTGAGATGGAACAAAAACAAGGATTGAAGTGCTCTGATTCTACTTTCTAAACTACTAATTTATTTTGAAAATGGTTGAGATTAAGGGGTTCAAAAGAGGGACATACACAAATTGGTGTTATTTTTGTCAAAAAAACATAACATAGCAACTCTTGTATGACTCGAGCACAGTGAACTTTTTTGTAGTATTTTTAAAATAGTTATGGTCAAAAGTTAGCTAGCAATATCTAATTGATGCATGATTAATCTGATAATTTTTTAATGAATATTTGATTTTTTACTAATTTTCTAAGTGGGCACTTCCTGAAAAGCAGAATTTTGGCCGTGCTGCCCCTAAACATTTTTAAAGGTAATTGATTTTTTTTAAAAAAAAAAATTAATTTTTTAGAATGGAGTTTAGTTTCTAAAAATGTAATTTATTTGAAATTGATGAATGGTTAATTTATAACGAAAAAACACCAAACACTACTTTTGGGAAAAGAGACATACAAACAAAAAAATTATGGATGAAAGGCTTAACATTGTTAAAAAGTGAAAAAATTACATCGTTGGATAGCCAAGAGAGAACCTAACATTACCCATGTGTTCGATTTTGTCGATATTGAACCAGATGCAATCCTGATAAGTGAGCATGAACCTGATTATGTGAAAAATTGTAGAATTTACAAAAACACATCTTGGTCATTGGGAATTCCCTACAAGCCTTTGGGTTGGTATTCCAATGCAAATACCAATCCCAAGGCT
>VDFB02328332.1:55578-167366 GCA_007258455.2 Sequoia sempervirens
ACTTTCCAATTACATTTTTAAACCACATCTCTTTGAAGCATTTTGTTATTTAATAATTCACTTACTTTGTGTATGCTTCCAAAGCATTCATTGAGTTATTTTTTCAAACAATTATACAAACTAGTTGATTTCCTTGTCTATGCTACCAAATTTTCCATACAAGTCTATACAAAATTGGAATATACTCCTAATGTAGTAGGGGGAGGCTTGCAACAAACAAATACACAACCCCAATATGCAAACACAATTTTCAATTTACAATTTCATCAGGACTTCTTCATTCATCATATTCACACTATCCCTTGTAGCATATCAAATTCAGTCAATTGGGTATAATTCCACTCACACGACCTTTCAACTCACAACACAACACACATCAGGGACCCATTGGAAGATTCTAAAGTATCTACACTTCATTTTCAAAAGCTTCTCTACACACCAACTTCACTATTCCTCTCAACAATGCAACTTGACCACTCAATTTGACTCACACAACCAAAAATTTGAATAGAACTTGGGGATAATGTAAACACTCTTCACACAACACAACATGGCCAAACAAATAGACCTTGCACCCAAAAACATCCATTCTTCCATCGCTCCTACACAATCCCATACAACTTTGCAACATTCATCAATAAGGTAGTCAAAATAAAAAATTATTAAAGGAATTAACCAAAAGATGAAACATGGTTTTAGACTCCTAACACCATCCTCCACAAGTTCCCAAAAGTACAGGATCAAACACCCAAAAAAAATGTATCAAAATATTGATTTACAAGCCATAAACAAGGCTTCACTAGGCTTGTATAAGGAAGCTTTCAACTTGTCAAGGCACACCCCAACACCCCTAATGCATTTAAAAGACCCCAATAGGTTCCCCAAGACCTATTCCATTCTTTCCATCTGTTTCTAAATTATCTCATCAGTATTTATCTACCTCATCACCTATGTTGTCTATTTATGAAATCTTGAATGACATATATATTTCATTTATTTTAATGGATACATTTTTGAGGAACTAATATTCGTCTCATTACCATGCTACAAATACTAAATTATCTACCATGCTGAAGAAACAAACAAGGAAGAAAGATCTTATAGATGAAGAGTATGAAACCTTCAAAGAACAGGAGAGAGAACGGGTGGTGACATATTGTGAAAATAAGAAATTGGAAATGATTGACGAAAACAAGCCAATTGAAGAGGAACCTCAACTGTCAAAAAGAGAAAATAAATTGGTAGCAATGATAGATAGATGCAGTATACCATAGTTGGAGACACACCCTACCACAAGTGAATACGAGGACGCCATTAAGCACAAGTGAATATGGAGGGACACCATCTATCACAAGTGATTATGGTTGGACACCATCCAGCGCATCTCAAGTTGAGAGTACATCATCACTCAGATTTGATGAAGAAGGTATACCATAATCCCCACAAGAACCTCAAGGTATGTCTTATATTCCACCCTCGATCAAAGGTACGAATTCAGCCCACCTCAATTAAATATTGATGAAATTTCTAATGTTGAGATGTATGTACCTAGGGATAACACCACCTGTGAATTTGGCATAGAAAGCCAAAGTGTTTGGATTAATATTGATGAGGATATTTTGTAGCACATGGAAGGTAAGATCCCAGAACGCACTTGTAGAAGATATGATGATAAGATTTGGAAAATGTTCTTTGAAAGGATAAATGATACCAGAAGATGTTAGCTATTTTTTCAAATGATGTAGGCTTTAAAGTATAGAAACATCATGAAGACTCATAAGCCATTCAAAGGTGGCAAAGAATTGAGGGCACCCATTCAAATGAATTATGGGAATTCTCGTGAAGATCGCCTGATAAAGATAAAAAAGTTAGTTGAAGCATTGAGAACACTAATTGAAGATTATTGGAAGAATAATAAAAGGCCATGTCCTAATCAAAGGGATGTCGTAAGAAGGAGAATTGGTAGTCAGAACTATGAGCCACATCTAAAGCATTTTTTGGATATGAATCAAACCCAATTTTTTCATAAATTTCAAAATGATAATCCTCAAATTAGTATTTCTCAGATATTTTTTTAAATTCTTAAACCTTTTTATGTCAAGATAAATACCACACGCATCTACTTGTTGTTGTAGACTACATATTGAATTCTCTAACCATTATTATATGTTTTATCATTCTATATGTTTAGATTTTGCATACTAACCATGTTTTGCAAGATTAAGGCATAGAAGCACCTCAAAAATATTCAAGAGAGTTCTTATGATCTTTTTTCTATCAAATAGAGGAGCAAAAATATTCTATAGGACATCATGCTTGGATGGTTCATGTGAGCGTTGTGGTGGCTTGCAATGAATTCCAGTATGTCAACATATGGAAAACACAGATGAGGTGGGATAGAAACTAGTAGATTTCGGGAAGTATAAAATAGTGGCATATGCTAAAAAAGATGGGTCTCAAGCAAAATGTGTGATTTAAGCTATTGAGAAGATTCCAAAGCAGGTATCAATTATGTCCATGTTTCATGAGAATCTAGTGTATGAGTATGAAAGGCATACCCATAGAGCCTGATGGCTGGACACACAATTCAAGCTATACAAGTACACCTTTCCAGTTGGTAGCATAGTATCAGTGGTTGAATTTGCAGAGAACCACACTCTACAACCACAGAGTACAAATATAGTATTACAACTCCACATCTAGGTTTTGATATTTGTGCACATAGCATTCATTCATGCAGCCGATAGTATAGAGGACCAAAAGAAGGTATTGAGGGAGTATCACTTTTATATTAGTGATGATCGCACACATTCTATAGAGTTCATGCAAGGTTGCTTCTAGATATTCTATAGTGATTTGGCTCAAAGGGTTATAGCATACAGTTGACATATAATATGGTTGGATAACTATTCAACACAATTCAAGAACATGAACATGTTCTACTGGTTGTATAGGATGCATCTCACTATAGGCATTCAACATATGTGAAACTTTTGTGAGGCCAGGCATGGAAAGGGGGAGCATGATGGTGTAGGAGCATGCATGAAAAGAGCATTAGTATGAGAAGAGTTAAAGTATAAAGACAGTGCAAAATTGACAGATGCAAGTTCAATCGCCGAGTGGTGTAATGCTTCGATGGGTCTAGGTAATGAAGGTACGTCTTTAGTTTAGTAGGATTTTTGGTTGATCGATGATACTAACATTGCACCATATGAGGATTGTTGTATACTAACATGATCGAGTGAGCTACACTCTTTCTTTAGCTCAAATGCAGGTTCATGGAGTATTGAAACATGTAAGATGGCATGCTTTTGTTCTTCATGTACAATGCAATCCTAGAATGATTGTGAGTCAGGGGAGTGGGTTGACAAATGGTTGATAATTTATCTCACCCCACTTCACACATATCACCCTCCAACGACATTGGAACTAACATAGATGGAATCATCGGTCGACTTTGACCACATATCAGATCTAGTTCAACTAGGTCATATATCTAATTGCTTAGTTTTTTAAATTCCATATTGTTATCTTCCTTTGTACTATATTCATAATGTTGACTAATTTCAAGTGATTTTTTGCACATATCAATGCATGACATATTTATGCAGTTATTGCAAATGAAGAAAATGAAGAGGGAATATACTTTACTTGTTTCATTGTGTTGAAGCCAAAAATAAATTGGAAGCCCTAGTTATAGATGGAGAAAACATCGAATACCCTACAGGCTCAATTGTTGTAATTGGAACATGGTTTAAAAGGTACCCACATAAGAGTGCTAAACATTGGTTGTTTGAGGACATTAACACAAATCATAAGATTCTTCATTACTCGAACCTTGTTGTGGCATCCAATGTTCGTTTGAGAAAATATGGGGGTATACCTTTGAACAAGACTTTGTGGAAGGTCTGTGAGTTTGACCATGAGGCAATACTTGACACAATAAAGAGTATAGTAGATCTGGATGGTTCATTGGATTAATTTGTAAGTATATGCACAATGGTTCTTATTAATTTATACTTGTATCCACGTTAATTTTTTTGATGCCAATGCTATCATCTTATTTTACTTTATGTATATGTAAGTAACCCGGTAAACATTGATTGGTGTCCCCTTGCATAAAATGCAGATTTATGAGCCATCCAAGAGAATCTCAGGCATAAAAGCAATGCAACATCCCTATTTTGATGATCTTGACAAATCTCAATTATGATTTTTAGCCATTACAAAAGTGTGTGTGAAGCTTGGTGAGGGAATTTAAAGTTATTCATTTGAATTTAACCTTATCATGAACACCTATGATGTATACATTATAGGAGCATCTCAAATTTCAAGATATTCTAGATTCATGAGAGGTGTTGTGTGCAATAGGTATCTTGGAACTAGCAGTGAAGATGTATGACCAAGAGTGACCAAGTTGAGAGACTACCATGCCTATCTATAAGTGACTTCCATCTATTTTCATTTCATTTCCATTTTGGAAGAGTTGTTTCTTTTTATTCTTTTACTTTGTGTACATCTATAACTAAAAGTTAGTAAAAATTTATTGGTATCTCCTTGCAGAAAATGCTGATTTTTGAGCCATCGAGAATAATATCATCCAAAAAAGCAATGCAACATCCTTATTTTGATGACCTTGAAAAATCTCAATTTTTATTTGAAGTCATTATAAAAGAGTGTGTGAAGCTTTGCGAGGGAATCTCAAGTTACTCATTTGAAGTTAACCTCTAAATGAGAACCTATGATGTAGACATTATAAGAAAATCTTGAATGTATAAGTGAAATTGTAAAATATCTATGAGAACAGAGTACCTAAGGCATTGCAATGAGATTTGTACTTGTAATGACATTTATTGAAATATTGAAATTTGGTGTAGGGGCACCAAGTTTATTGAGAAAATTTGGTTCATGGAATTATTTTAAGTTAGTAAATTGTGTTTTGAGTAAATTGTCAATTGAATAAGGTCATATTACAATTGATTTATAATGTAATGATTCATGTTAGTTACAAGATCAAAAGCTAGGCATGATTGGAAAGATGTAGAATCATTTGTAAAGGCTAGATTTAAAGCCTCTTTAAGGCTCAAACACAATGTAATTTTGGTGTAGGAGCACCTAGTCTCCTAGTTGAAATTTTTTTATTTGTAGCAATGACGCCATTCCTCAATCTTCACTTGATGGCATGAAGGAATGGCTAAAATCCATGGATATAAATTATTATGAAAGCAAAATGAACTTGAATTAAGATGGTGGTTGGGAATTTTTTAATATGGAAGCTAGTGATTCTGATTCTAATAATTTAGAAGAGTCAGAAAAAGGATATATGAGTTCCATCTAATGTAGAAGAGGAATCAAAATCAGATTTCATGTAGCCACCATCAAGAGTGTTACAAGCCAACAAGATGGATGTAATTCTTATATAAAGATAATTTTCAATGTTGCAGGTATTGGCTTTAATACCAACTACAATGGAAACATTGAAATTCCCTAGCAGTATTTATGTTGAGGAAATTTCCTTTAGATGAAAGGATTCAAAGAACATCAACCATGTGATACAAATAATTAAATCCCAGAGATGATATGTAGCAATGAAAGAGTTTGAAAAGGCAAAGAGAGCTACACTGGTGACTCAGGAGAAACTTCAACTTTCAAAAACAAAGTCAATTAGGTTGGTAGACATGTGGATTGGGCCAACATTTGGTGGCAGAGGAAGAAAGATGACTGGAACTTTGGATTCCCACCATACTAGGTTTCAGTATTCAACCATGAGAGTAGATGAGAGAGTTGATATCATGTATCAAAACATTAAGCATGCATTCTTCCAACTAGTGGAGAAGGAGATGATTGCTTTGCTTCATTTTCATTTGCATAAGCATATCAAGGTATGGAAACCAAGAAAACCAAGGATGTATAGTTTTATGTGGAGGTAATGGATGTGGTCCAAACTTTAGGAGGGGCAAGAAGGTCAATGTATGATTGGTGTAGGAGCACCATTTAGTAGGTTTTGTTCATCAAGGAAAATAAAGAGTAGAATATAGGATTTTTAGTTTTGTATTAAAATAAGGTATATGAGACCATTCTATTATGTATTTAGTCATATTTGAGCTGTATTAGGTCTTTAGGAGGTTGGGTTTTTCAAAAAGTGCAAAATTTTTAAAAATTACAAAATTGTGCAAAATTTGTAAACTCAAATGTTGTAAAATTGCAAAATTTGCATTATGGAGGGAATGTGAAGATTCAAAATAGTTCAAAGGTCGGTTAGGAAGGTGAATCATTTTTTAATTGGTGGGAAAGAGTTTAAAAACATGGAGAACTTGAATTGAAGGATGAATTTTGTGATTTGAAGAAGCAAAAACAATAAAAACTCAGAATCTTCTAGAATTTTTCATATTTTTCAGTTGTAGCAGCAAATTGTATGGCCTATATTTCAATTAGTTGATCCAAATTTGTTGATATTTTCATATTATATGGAGTTACCCTTATTTTGAATCCATTTAGAAGGTTTTCCATAATGTTTTGTGCATTTTATTATCAATTTACTAAAATCGGCCTGAACTTGTACATTTGAAGGTTTTGAGTCAATAAAAATGGATTTTTGACCCATTCCTTTTTTTGTAGCCTCTGTAACTTGAGGAATGGGTCTGCACTAACATTATTAAGGTTTTGAAATGATGTGTTAGTGTTGGGGAGGTCTAAAAGTGAGATGGGTGTGAAACCCATGTGTGTAAAAGTGAGTTTTCTTCAAGAAAAATGGTGGTTTTGAATAGTCAAATTGTGTTTTTGTGGAGGGAAATGTTATTTTATGATTTTTTGAGCTTTTTCAGGGTATCAAAAAATTTTTTGAGTAATTTTTAGGTTGTGGATAGCTTTGGAAGTATCATTTTCAATAAACCCCTAGGGTTTAGGCTACAATAGAGGGTTTTGTGGTTTACCCATTGTATGGTGGTATAACTAAGATATGATTGTGGATTTTGAAGTTTTGACACCTTATAATTTCTTCCCCAAGATTTGGTAAGGTTTGGATAAGTTACAGTATAGACCCTTTGTAAAAGTGGCCTAATTGAGACCTAAAAAGAGTGAAATTTCAAGTTTTGAAGGAGTAGTTACAAAGAAACTTATGGAGTTGTGCTAATATGTTAAAAATATCAATAATGGGTCCTTGAGTTGAGTTAGTTTGTAAGTTGGAAGTGTGTGGTTGATAATTTGTACCTGATTTAGTGGGTTTCCAGTTTTCAGTTGATAAAAAAAATGTCAAACGCAAGCAATGGAAAGTTGCAAAGTGGTGCAACTTTTGCTTTGCAACTCATGTGACCAAACATAATATTCCAACACATCTGAATAGTTATTTTTACACTATGAATGGTCCTCTTTCACACCCAAACATGCACAATCGCTTTGAGCTATGTTCAACCGGATTGATCCCCTAAGGGTCCAAAGTGCAAAATGGCTGCAAACTTCAGCATGCTGCTACTTGGATACCGTGCACTTATAAAAATATCATATGATCCTATGGGATCATGTTGATCCCATCTACAATAACATCTCTCGATTTTTGTTATCTTGGAGTGGTTTTCCTATGGTGTCCAGTTTTTAGTTGATAGAAATAGTGTCAAATAGAAGCAATGGAAAGTTACAAAGTGGTTCAAATTTCCCTCTGCAACTCATGTGACCAAATGAACTATTCCAATGCATCAAAATAGGTATTTTTACACTAGGCATGGTCCTCCTTTTCACCAAAACACACAGAATCACTTCGAACTACGTTCAACCAGATCGATCCCTTAAGGGTCCAAAATGCAAAATGGTTGCAAAATTTAGCATGTTGCTACTCGGATATCGTGATGATTATAAAATTATCATCTAATCCTATGAGATCATGTTGGGCCCCTATGCAATAACCTCTCTCAAATTTTGTTATCTCAGAGTGGTTTTCCTATGGTGTCCAGTTTTTAGTTGATGGAAAAAGTATCAAATGGAAGCAATGGAAAGTTGCAAAGTGGTGCAAATTTTGTTCTACAACTCGTGTGACCAAAAAAAATATTCCAATGCATCCGAATAGGTATTTTTACACTAATAATGGTCCTCTTTCACACCCAAAAATGCATAATCGCTCTAAGCTATGTTCAACCAGATCAATCCCTTAAGGGTCCAAAGTGCAAAATGGCTGCAAACTTCAACATCTTGTTACTTAGATACCATGATGCTTATAAATTTCTCTTCTGATCCTATGGGATCATGTTGGGCCCCTCTACAATAACCTCTCATGGTTTTTGTTATCTCGGAGTGGTTTTTCTATGGTGTCCATTTTTCATTTGATGGAAAAAGTGTCAAATGGAAGCAGTGGAAAGTTGCAAAGTGGTGCAACTTTTGTTCTACAACAACTTCGTGTGACCAAAAACTTATTCCAACACATCCAGAATAGGTATTTTTATACTCTGAATGGTCCTCTTTCACACCCAAACACTCCGGGTGCTCAGGAGCTACATTCAACCGAATTGATCACTTAAGAGTCCAAAGTGCAAAATGGCTACAAACTTCAACAAGTTGTTACTCAAATACCATGATGCTTAAAAAATTATTTTCTAATCCTATGGGATCATGTTGGGCCCCTCTACAATAACCTCTCATTTTTGTTACATCTCAGGTGGTTTCCCTATAGGTGTCGATTTTTAGTTGATGGAAAAAAGTGTCAAATGGAAAGAAGTGGAAAGTTGTAAAATGGTGCAACACCGTTCTATAACAATGACCAAAAAATTGTTCCAAAACATCTGAATATGTATTTTTACACTATTCATGGTCTACTTTCACACCCAAACATGCAAAATCACTTTGAGCTAAGTTCAACCGGATCGATCCCTTAAGAGTCTAAAGTGCAAAATGGTTGCAAACTTCAACGTATTTTTGCTTGGATACCATGATTCTTAGAATTTTTTTTGTAATCCTATGGGATTATGTTGGGCCTCTCTACAATAACCTCTCTTGGTTTTGTTATCTCAAGTGGTTTTGCCTTGGTGTCAGGATTTTTTAGTTGATGGAAAAGTGTCAAATGGAAGCGGTGGAGAGAGTTGCAAAGTGGTGCAACACGTTACACAACTCATGTGACAAACAAACTATTCCAACAAGTCTAAATATAAGTATGTTTATGGTAGGCATAGTCCTCTTTTCACCCAAACACATGGAATCACTTTGAGCTACATTCAGCCACATTGATCCATTAAGGGTTTTGAAGTGTAATATGTTGAAATAGGTCATTCCATCTATTGTTTAGGTTGTGTCTTGGTGATATGGGTCTGATATAAGTAGGATAGGGAGTATGAATAAGAAAATAGCATTGGTAAAGGCATTGGAAGAGATTACTAATGCTGCCTCTATTCAAAATTCAAAATTGAGGCCCCTTAAAAGCAAGCCTAGAAGAGGTGAAAAGAAGAAATTGCTTGAAAATAAGTTAGAATAGGTTGGAAATAGGGTCATATTGTGGAGTTTGATGTGTTCAAAAGGTCTACAAGGATAGGGGAGGTCAAAATTATGTTATGGCATGACATGCCCTAGTTGGGAAAACATGGGTTTTGAATGAAAAAGAGAGATTTGAGGGAGTAAACATGGGTAAAGTCAAGAGGCAACATAATTTGGTGGTCAATTAATTTTTTGCAAGTTGAATGAAGAGTGTTGGAATAGGTTTTGAGGTTTGGGTTCAGGTTTGGGGGTTCGGTTCGCCAATTAGGCCAAATTTTTTTGGAGGGGGGTTTGGTTCATTTTGGGTTCGTTGGTACAAAAAATCATGTAAAAAAAAAATATAAATATATATGCAACCTAGAAGCATGCATTAGGATTAGAATATCACATAACATCATATAAACAACAAAACCAGCATAAACTTGATTGTCATTTAAAACATGCATCATAAATATTCATCATTGAAACTTGAATTGTGGTAGCTTGATATACAGAGTCTATTTATGCTAGGGTTCAATTTGTATGATTTTGAAAAAAGAAGCCAACTGAGTAGAGTTATCAGCATTCTTCATAAATCATAAGAATTTTTTTAGTACACTAGCCATTTTGATGTCTTCTTGCAGTCTCAAACATTATTTTGTATCATTGTTCATTGGTCTTGAGAGTGGTAGCTTAATATAGCTACACAATACAAAATCTGGTTTACCTGTGCAGTGTAACAATGGCATAGGAAAATTTTCTTTCAAAGAGACAAAATTTGAGTGCACAATTGAAGTGTATAAACACATATCTTTTTGTAATATCAAGGATACTTTTTGAAACTTCCATGCATTTTTAATCTAAAAGGAAAAGTATTATACATATCCTTTGCTTAATTGAGTTGTTCCAATCAAAGGATTAAATATATTGGAATCTTTTTATCAATCATTTCATAGAATACCAATTGAAAACGTGTTTTTTGCTTTTAGATAAAGTTGTTTACCATCAATCAATTAATTTATTCAAAAAAAACCATGAAGAACAACAATGATCAATGCTATGGCTAACCAATTAATAAGTATACACGTGAATAAGTCAAGCATGTACATGTGAATAAGGGAAGCACAAGTAGTCACAAACACATATGCCTTGAAGTATACACACGAATACATGGTATACACAACTTAATACAAAGTATATGCACAAATACAAGGTATACACATGAAAACGTGTAAGTCGCAAAGTATACATTGGAACACACGTAAGTCACAATGAATACATATGCGTTGTAAAGTATACACTTGAATATTAACTCATATCTATTGAGCCATGAATTTATAACATGCAAATATGGGCACCATATATAAAAAAAATTGTATTAACCAAATAGCCATGTACGCATACATCAGTATACGTCGATATAAGTATAAAATATAGGTACAAAATAGCCATATATGCATACAATGTCAAATATATCCAATACAAAATATGTACAAAACTGTCATGTAGGCATACAACAAAGGGCTCTAGAATCAAAAGTCATTGCTCGCCAAGCTCTCAAAATAAACTCTTGCCCTTTGTTGGTCAATTGGATGGTGATAGGTTTGTCACTCATTTTTGCTGCACTCAAGGAGTGCTCCTGTTGCTCCTCCTACTAGCATTAAGCTCTTGGTGAAGTTTTAACTATTACAATTTAAGAAGTAAAGACATTAATATATAGAAATTACATTATAAAAAATGATTTATTTAAAAAAAAATCACTTACAACCATCTCATGATCACTCTCCACGAGGGAGATATTTGCACACTAATGTTGAGGCATGCTCAAGCCCTGTATAAACCATCCAAATAGAAATTAGACTACGAATCAATAATTTGGTTTGATTTTTCACTTGAACTAACATCTATAACAACGAATGTAAATTGAAATTTAGTAATTTGCCTCATACCTCCTATTAAGAGCCATCAAAGGATTGTATAGCCAGGATGAAACACCCGTCCATTGCCCTCATAACATTTGGAGGTGTTTCCACAAACAACATCTGAAAATAAAACAACAAATTATTTAATCACAAAAAAATTACAATAGCGATCCATGCCATGACTTATAGTGTATGAGATCTAATGAACAAAATTTTGAGTACTTATTAAACTATATATTTCTGATTATCATGCTTAATATTTTCCCTATCCATATCTTGTTCAAAAGGATGTGTTTTTAGAATTTTACCCATAGCAGCAATCCATTGAATCGTTTGATTAAATGCTTTCATAGACATGTACAAAAAATGTGGTGGCATAGAGAAGACAACTTGAACTGTTTGAAAAAATGCCTCAAAAGAAATGGGGTCTCGTGGTGATAGAATGCCATTACAAACAAATGCAAATCATGGCATTCCATCACCATAAGAACACATTTATTTCAGGAATTTTTTCAAAAATTTCATTGCCTTCCCTATCATAAATTATTGCTTACTATTATGCTTTGATATATATTTTTCCAAGCATCCATAGTTTGTTGGAAAGCAGCTATTTTGGGCTTTTAGCCATAGCAGCAAGGAAGCACGAGTAGTTTGATAAAATTCTTTGGTGCACATGTATGAAAAAGGTGGTATCATAGAAAAGGTGGTGAGAATTTTGAAGAAATGCCTCGAAGAAATGTGGTCTCATGGTGATGGAGATGGAATTCCAGCCGTGCCATGAATGCGGCATTTCTTCAAAGGCATTTTGAAACTAACTACCTTGTCTATGCTATTGCTACTATTATGGTTTCTTTGATTTTTTCCAAGCATCCATAGTTTGTGGTGCAGGTGCACCTTTGCAAGCACATGCCTCCATGTGAAGAAATTGCATCAAGTTGCTTATGTTGACTTTCTAAACAACTATATATTGAACTTGAAATTTTGTCATCTATCAACATCTAGTTATTAGTTAAATGGAATGTGAAGTAATGCTTTGAGTTTGAATGATGTGCAATGCAATGTAACCAACGATATGAATATAAACTACACAAATCTATTAAGTACAATTCATTAGTTAAACTCTTTATTCTATTACCTTCATGTAGGTTTGAGTAAATCCATTGTCACTGGGAGGTGTTCCCTCGAAACCTCTAATATTACCCTGTTCAACATCCAAAATCACATATTAAAATACCATTCATAAAAAAATGCTATTAACATGTAATAAATTTATAATTGTTTACTAGTTACATACCCAGATAGGTTATTACTATAGAAATATAAGTAGGTGGAGAATTGATTGTATCCAGTCTCAACACTGTGATCCTGTAATTTTATTAAAATAATAAAACTAAATTAGTTAATCATGCATTTCAGAATCAAAATTTAATAAATTAAATTCAATGAACATATTGACTTTTACCTGACTATCAATGCCATATGCATGATACAAAATGCCAGTCATCCTCTCCATCCCCGTAGTAGCATACGGATCATATGTAGTAGCATACGGATCCTGCGTAGCATCCTCCCTAAGTGCGGTGGGTTCATATAGACAAATTAGCCCTTCAAGATTGACACACATGGGTTCGAAGGCCACCACTTGAAGACTCCCCTGGATGGCGCTATACAATAGGGCTAGTATGATGGATGACACTCTAGGTCAAAGTGGTGATTTCCTATAATGTCTCTACGTCAACACTCTCCTTTGCGATGACAGACATAACAACGTGCTCATGAGGCGTCCTAGCGAGAGCTCGTCTCCCTTTCCACATAGGATATGGCTATGCATTGGGCCTATCCTGAGTTGACCCCCCACCTCTCCCTTGGAATTCCCTCATATTAAAATAATTTGGGATTTGGTTCAATACGAACTCACTATATAGTTTCCTAAGAAAATATTGGGGGACTTCACAATTGTTACACGGTGGGTAATCAAAGACCAAATACCACCTATCATAAAAATGATTCCTAATCTCTTGGTGATGGCACCAATGAATAGGAAACCTCTTCACATTGAGGATAAATTTTGATGTGTTCTAGGGTCAGTGAATAAAGAGCACAAATCACCTTTAGTAATTTTTAAATCTTTTACTTGTTTATATGATAGTTTATCTACATAATATGCCCTAGTTGCCTACCTCCTATCTTGCCATCCAATTATTTGTTGGATAATTGAATCTACATTTTCTAACATCTCTTTCAATGAATTTTCTAGGGTCATTGTTTTTGTGGTTGAAGCATTTGAATCACTCAACCTACTGATAAAATCCTCAATTTGTTTTTTTTTGTTCTCAATTTCACTCAAATTTTGTTGAGTGTCAGGAGGGTGTTGAGTGATTGGTGGGGGAGGTTGATTTTGTTGAGTATTTTGAGGATTTGCAGGATCATTTGCATCTCCTACAAATTAAAAAAAAATCAAATCTAACCTAAAACAAACAAAATCAACCTGAAACTAAGAAATTAAAAAAAAAAAGAAAACATTACTTACCTCACACACCTCTTTGTCGTCGTGGTGCCATCTTTTCAAAGAAAAAGCAACTATTGTTGATGAATTTTGTAGAATGCCTCCTCCTAGAACATGAGCGCAAAAATGAGGGTTTTTGGTTTGAGCAGAGTAGAAAAACAGATAGTAGAAAATGAATCACTTTCACTTTTTTTTTTGCTTTTAAAATGACATAACGCGAGTGCGTTATACCGTGCTCGCGTTATGATTTTTTAATTTTTTTTTGGAATTGACCATAAAAGTGTAACCCAACTTCATGCACCCGCCCAAGTAATGCTTTGAGTTTGAATTATGTGCAATTCAACGTAATCAACGATATGGATATAAACTACACAAATCTATTAAGTACAATTGATTATTTAAACTCTTTATTCTATTACTTGCATGTAGGTTTGAGTAAATCCATTGGCACTGGGAGGTGTTCCCTCGAAACCTCCAATATTAGCCTATTCAACATCCAAAATCACATATTAAAATACTACTCGTAAAACAATGCTATTAACATGTAATAAATTTATAAATGTTTACTAGTTACATACCCACCGATAGGTGTACTAGAAATAAGGAGGTGGAGGGCCAACATATCCAATCTCAACACTGTGACCTTGTAATTTAATTAAAATCATAAAACTAAATTAGTTTAATCTTGCATTTCAAAATCAAAATTTAATAAATTAAATTCAATGAACATTGCTAACTTTTACCTGACTATCAATGCCATATGCCTCATGCAAAATGTTAGCCATCCTCTTCATCTCCATAGTTGCATACAGATCTTATGTAGCAGCTTCCTGAGTGTCGGTGGGGTGATATGAACAAGTCGCCCTGCAAGATTGACACACATGGGTTCAAATGCTACCACTCGAAGATTCCCCTGGATGGCATTGTAGAATAGAGCTAGTATAATGGATGACACTCTGGGTCAAAGTGTTGATTTCCTATAATGTCTCTACATCAACACTCTACTTCATGATGGAAGGCATAACAACGTGCTCATGAGGTGGTCTAGCGAGAGCTCATCGCCCTTGCCACATAGGATCCAACTATCCACTGGGTCTATTTTGAGTCAACCCCTCACCTCTCCCTTGGAAGTCCCTTATATCAAAATAGTTTGGGATTTTGTTCAATATGAACTCACTATATATTTCCTAAGAAAATACTATGGGACTTCACAATTGTTGCACAGTGGGTAATCAAAGACCAAGTACCACCTATCATAAAAATATTGCCTAATTTGTTGGTGGTGGCACCACTAAATAGGAAACCTCTTCGCATTGAGGGTAATATTTTGATTTGTTTTAGGGTCAGTGAATAATGAGCACAATTCACCTTTTGTAATTTTTAAATCCTTTACATCTTTAATGATAATTTATCCACATAATAAGCCATAGTCGCCTGCCTCATATCTTTCCATCTAGTTATTTGTTTACTAATTGAATCTACATTTTTTAACATATCTTTCAATGAACTTGCTAGGGTCATTCTTTCTACGGTTGAACCATTTGAATTACTCAACCTACTAATTAAATCCTCAATTTTTTTTTTGTTGTTCTCAATTTCACTCATTAAATTTTGTTGAGTTTTATGAGGGTGTTGAGTGATTGGTGGAGGAGGTTGTTGTTGAGGTTGATTTTTTTGTTGAGGATTTTGTTCTTGAGGATTTTGAGGGTTTGTAGGTTGATTTGCATCTCCTATAAATTCAAAAATATATATATCAAATACAACCTATAACTAACAAAATCAACTTAAAACTAGCAAATTTAAAACAAAAAGAAAACAATCCTTACCTCTCCCACCACCTCCTCATCATGGCACTATCCTTGTGAAGAAATAGAAAGCATTGGTGAATATTTTTTCACAATACCTCCTCCTAGAGCGCGAGTGTGAAAACTGGGGGTTTTGGTCGTGGGAACAACAAAAAACACAGTCAAAATGAAATGAATGAGTTTCACTTTTTTTTTTTGCTTTTAACATGTCATAACATGATTGCGTTATAATGTACTCACATTATGGGCTCATTTTGGCAAAGCCTCAAGCTTGACACAACGATCCATAACGCGAGCATGTTATAACATGCTCACATTATGAATTTTCAATTTTTTTAAAAAAAGTGGCCACAAAATTACTACCCATCTTCATGCACCCGCCCACTGGGGAATTTTTTTTTGTTTTAATAGTTTCCTTTGGGATGCTCAATTGGAATATATTCAAAGGAACATCATTAAATACTTGATCCCACATCTAAGCAAGAATGACTACTAAATTCTCCCCAGAATATGTATGGAAATCTCCTAATGAATATCCAATCATAACTACACTCTATAAAATCATATCACAATTGGTTTTGTACACCCTAGTGATTGAAGGGTCATCTAAAATCAATCTAAATCTCTATAATAGTACATGTCCAAAGCCCATCCATACGGTGCTGCACAAAAATTAATTAAGTTCTGATTTTAATTTGTATGTATATCTAGATATATGTATGTATATTCATAACACATGTGTGTACACAATGTATAAGCAAAGAGAAATAATTTTATAATGAGAATGAAGGAAGTTTAGGGAATAAAGAGAAATAACACATAATGAGAATGAAGGAGTTAAGAATAGAAAGGAAGAATTTTAATTAAGGAAATCCAATCTAATAAGGTTGAGTGCACTTGAAAAATAGGGGCAAGCTCTATTCTATGGTATCCAGTCAATATTGAAGAAGAGAAAAATATTTATTTTATGTGAACATCACTATGTTATCCATGGGGGGTATCTTCTCCTTTGAGAAATTTGGGGCTCACTACATGCATTAAATCTTGGATCGTTTTCTTATGTTGGTAAGTTAGTTTCTTATTTTGTTTGTTTTCAGAAAATGTATTTACATGCATATGTGTATATATTTTTGAATTATAACATAAGATAAAGGATTGATGTTAGTTTTAAGTAACCTGTAACCATTGTCTATCTAGGTGAGGGCCTACAAGATTTGACCTAGGAAATTATATAATACTATTTGAAGCAAGCAATATCTTAATTATTTTAACTTGGTTGGGTTTAGAGTTGATTGATTTGTGATAATTAATGCTTTGTGGTAGCATCAATAATTATATGAGTGGAAAAGATCATGCTACTAAAGGTTATCACATGTAACTTTCATGTAATGACTTATTTTGATCATATACTAAAATTACATTTTTAATCAACATGTGTCTTTTTGGAGCACTAATAATTTGTATTGTATAATTAAAATAGAGGAGCAATACAAACAGGTATGTTTGATGAATCATCCCTAGGAGATCCTAATGAAGAAAAGTGTTTTGAATGGAAGGCAAAAAGAGCTACCACAAGCATCTTACACAACATAGGTAGGCCTAGTGAAAGGTAAGGATTTATAGTTAATCTATAATTACACTATGAATGAAATAACAATAGTTTAGCTAGGTGTAATTTTAGGATCTTTATAAGACTTGTAAATAAATTTTAAACATTAAAATTAAGTTCAATGAGTTCTAGTTTAATTAAAAAATAACAGTGATTAAGTAATCATTTTACTTAGTTATATAAATATTGCATGATATTACAAGATATTGACAAAAATCCAATTTAATGTTACCAATATTTTCCTTTGTGTTTATATGATCTTTCTAGCTATCTAAATATAGAGGACTTGATGGCATTCCTTCCACTTAAGACATAGCAAAAAATAGAAATGACCCATTTTGAAGATATAAAATTCCCAAATAAAGTCACTAAGAAGACCCTCAAGGAATATGAAGTAATCCCATCATTCAATTGGTTTTCATCAACATTATCTTGTGACTTTATAAATTATGTGTAGCCTTGATCCTAATGGGATGATAAATCTGAGTTTTAAAGACAAAAGTGAAATACATATACGCAATTAAAAAGAGATACAACATGTAATATATGGACATTAAGACTACATACCTGTAAGGAATATGTTTTACATTCACACATATAATAACTATAATCTACATCTATTAATCACAAAACCATTGAATAAATAAATATTTAAATTAAATATGTTGCATATACTTTAGTAATCTATGTGTAAGAAAAATATTTTCTACTATGGCAAACTTAGAGCTTAGGTTTGAAGGGTTGAATAGAAGGGAGGTTGATAAGGTTATGGATGAAGAATTGATTAAGGAAATGAAATATAAGGTATAAAATATCTTCATCTATCAATTTGGTTATCCAATCAATGAAGAGAGAAGGCTAGGTTAGATGAGGAAAATGAACATGTGAAAATTTGGGTACAAGAATGATTAAATTTAACAAGTCTTCTAATTTGGGATTTATCTAAAATTTATGTATGTAGTTCTTGGATGACAATTAGCTAACCAAGTAGGCCCCTATATTCAATTGAACTTGTATTCCATGAAATATGCATAATCTAATTCTAGATAAATGAATATGTGTGTGTGTGCGTGTGTGTGCAGTTTTGGACAAATAAAGAGTATAACCAAATTGTACATTATGCATTTTAAAGTTTGGAATAATGAATTAAATTGAAGGATATAATTGGTTGAATATGATGACTAAAGAAAGATGGGTGTGGAGGAGCTCTATGGTTTTATTTATCTAGTGGCTCGTTTTCATGCTGTGTTGATCCTATACATCTTGTTCATGTTAGTTGGCTCTTTTAAGACAAGGTCAGTAGTGGAGGTTGAGACATTAACGGTGGAATATTTTAACTTCTTCAAAATAGGATTTGTGAGTGTGGAAATGGCTAGGAATAGTAAATATAAGAAATGACTTAAGGATGGAAGATGTTGAATTTATCTAATAGTTTATCATAAATGATTTAATTATTAAATTTTCTATATGCAAGTTATAAAGTATATCCAATAAGCATGTAATGTTTTATAACATTCTATATACACATGTTATAATGGTACATGTAATAATATATATATATATATATATTATATAGGAGGTCCAAGTAATAAAATTGTTCTAATAGAGGGTCCAAGAAAATTGGTAGAAATGGATGATATATAATATTAGGAGAAAGAGGATTAAATGACAAGATGTCCATGGCGACCTCCTAAGAATGAGGAGTATCTAATTTCTACTAAGCTATTATTAGATTATGGAGGATATAAAGCATGGACCTATGTTAGATGAGTGTGGGTAGTAAGAAGAAGGCAATGGAGGAAAGGAATCTAACCATATATGAATGACAAAAATATAGGAAAGGAAGTAAATCCCATAGAAATCAAAAAT
Source organism: Sequoia sempervirens (assembly GCA_007258455.2). Classification (NCBI taxonomy): domain Eukaryota; kingdom Viridiplantae; phylum Streptophyta; class Pinopsida; order Cupressales; family Cupressaceae; genus Sequoia; species Sequoia sempervirens. The sequence continues at coordinate 74,722 of VDFB02328332.1, forward strand.
AAAGAGGAGATAAAATTTTCTCATATGAATATATAAAATGATTGTTAGATGGAGGAGGTGTGAATAGTTAACATGGAAAAGGATAGATAATGTACGAGTTCTAGGGATGAAAGGATATAAGAGAAGCAAGAAGGTGAGATAAATGAGTGTATTGAATGTATATGCACCTTTGATTAGGTTTTCTATTTTCTATTCCTTATCTTAATATGGGTGAACAAAAACCTCCTATCCTCATGCCCTACAACTTCTATCTCAATGAAGTAAAATAAAATTCTTGTTTGGTAGAAAAGGGTACTTTAGGATAATAGATGGTATAAAAATAATGCTCCTTTTTTCTATATGTATAAAAGATATATTTTAATCAATTGTGGTGAATCATATGGTTTTATTTACTTTATATAAGAATATAAAGGGTAATCTACCCTCCTCTTCTTATATAAAAAAAATCATAGGAAATAGGGGAAAAACGTGGATACTACAAGAAGGGTGAATTATGATTCTAAATGAATTAGTAAATAGAATGACTCGCTAAGAGAACTTAAAAACAATAAGATCAATCAAGCATATTCACCTACCACTAACTCCTTTTCAAAAACAAAGAAATGAAATGGTAAGATTTTCAAAACCATAACCACCTAATCATATCTATATAGACTTGGATACTCTATTCAAGAGATACATACTATATGGTTGCATCTAGAGAATTCACATGACTACATCAAGAGATTTTTAATCCATACTTCATGTTATGATCCTAAAATTGATATGGGTTATGAGTATTTAGTATAAGTCCTTAGGCTAGGATCCATTGACATGGAAGACACTAAATTAAATAATTTTTTACATTTTCCCTCTTTTTCAATAAATTTTCTTCTCATCACACACAAAGTTGGTTCAAGAAAAGATAATAAATTTACTCTTTGAACAATATTATCAAATCAATCTAGGGGCTTTCTTGCAATCAATAAAGATTCATATTCCCCATATACTAGAATTTAAATGAGGTTTAGGGTTTATGGTTTTGATTTTAGGGTTTAGTGTTTAAATTTTATTTTGTTTGTATATTTCACCATGTTTATTTTAAAATTTGAAGAATTGTTACCATTTATAATAAATTGAGAAATGACAATAAATAAGAGGAAAAATGGAAAAATTTATAAAACTTGGGGACCTTCGCTCGAACCTCCATCCTCCTCCCTTTTGTTCGAACTTCCCTTGCTCCTCCCTTATGTAGAAATTGTGAGCTTGCAGACCTAGTACAAAAAAATCTTAGAGATAAACCAATGCAAAAAATATAGAGCTCGAGTTCAAAGAATGATTTATTGTTGAGTTTCTAAATGAACCAAGCAAAATAAATTTGTCAAGTAATATAACTTATGAAAACAAAAATATAGTACCTTTCAGCGAAGGTAAGCTTTGCTTGAAGGTATTATTTTGTTTTTTTAATTAATGAAGACCTTCAAACAAAGATTATCTTTGCTCAAAGATCAATCTTTTATTGAAGATCTTTACTTAAAGACCTTTAAGTGAAGGACCTTCATTCAAAGAAATATCTTCGGACAAAAGTGGATCCAAAAAAAGTTGCCACTCCCTTCCAAAAATTTCATGTCCCAAGTTTGGGATCCAGTATTGTGGGATTACCCTATTCACACCTATTTTGACAACATTACATATTTTAAATTATCTTAACTTTAATATTTATTATATTAAATCCATTGTTATTACATAAAAACCTATTGGAGAAAAGTGGCATCACACCTTTGATGATGTGATGGAAACATTGGAATGATTTTTCTCTTCCACGTCATTATTTTTCTAGTTGTCTTCCATAACAAATTGTTTAGAAAATATCAATTATAATATCCTCAAATTATTTTTGGATTTTATTTTTATCTTCATCACCTTTCCAAAATATTTTGAATTTTTACATTTCGTTGAGAAATGAGAAAGATATCATGATTTTAATGAGTTTACTTATGTATGTGAACAACAAGAGGGAAAATAGTTTGGACGCTTTAGATGCAGCATCAAATCTCCTTCATATGCTTGAAAAATATTTTTCATAACACAAGATCAAATATGCTTTGATACCATGTGAAAATTGGTAGAGCCAACATAAACAAAACCATATTACACCTTTGTTGCACAACACCATTAAAAATATAAACTAGAAATTGATTTATTTGAGATAATATTCTCATTAGATTATAAAGCCTTATATTATCCATGAATATCCTCCTACGGGAATAAATTCTCAAAAGAGCAACTAACTTTATTTATTTATTACTAAACTATTACCTAACTTAAATTATTATAAATTAATAATTACATGTTATTTATTTTTATTATTTAATCTAACATAAAATATCTAACTATGATCTAATAGTCCAAAAACTTGCACTATATGGGAGGTTCATCTTTGTTTACATTCTCCACTATTTTAATCAATGGATATTTTGACACCCAATCAATCCTAAAATTATTTGTCATATCCCACTCAAGCCCCATTTATTATTTGGTTTTTCTTTTCCCCTTTCATGTAGGATGTATATTTTGGTTATTCCTTGTTAAGGTTGATTTATTAATATCATCATTCTCGCTATCCTAGTAATTCTATAGAACATCATCTATTGCATTTCCATCCAACACATTTCAAACTTCCTTTGATGTATTACCTTTTTTGTCAATAGATGGTACAAATCCTAATGGTGTTGCTTAATCTTCATTTGATGGGCAACAAACATTAACAAAGTATGATATTATCTTTCTACATTTTGAAAACTTTTAGAAAACTTTTTCTTACTCAACATCTCTCACAAATTAAGAGTTTCAAAAAAATCATTTTGTTTAATTTCATGATTCAATATTAAAGACTCAACACTTACATTTTTATGTATCATTATTATTATGTAACAATGAAGTTAAATAGTAAATAGATAAATCAACAAGAAGGAATCATAGAATATAAATTCTCGAGGTTAAATTATAAATGCAATCCATGCTCAATATCATCTATAACATTTAAACCAAACAAGAAAAAAGATAAATAAACATAAGGAATCTTTTATTATAAAACAATATACAATTTATCACTTGCCTTTCACTGACTCACTAATACTTGTGGTTGTAACCTGTCCATGATTCAAACAAAGACCAAAAAAATAAAAAAATATTAATTCAAAGTTCAATTGTATTTATATGAATTCATATTTGGAAAATCCTTATATAACTATAAAATAGAAGATTAAAAATTTGGTGAATGTGATTGTAAAATGATCCATATAAATGGGGTGAATTAGATCATGATAAAAAAATATATGTTATAATTGTCAAGGTGATTATGACCCCATGATTGGCATGGAGTTATATTGATATTAGTGATATTGATCCTCGTATATGATAAACTTTTAATGCTATTGGCGAAATGTAGGTAAAGTAAAACATGCCTTAAAAATTATACACAATTTCTCATTACAAACATGCAGGTTGTTGTGGCAAAAAATATTAGCTATAAATTCTTTATAAATAAATTCATGAAGAATTGATATACATTTGATCGATAATTCATAAAATCATGGTGATTTGACCCCACTAGTTTCAATCTATTTACCAAATTTGAAACCAAAAAAACCCTTGATAGAAAAGATAGCATGTAAGCATAAGGGTTTATAAGTCATTGATATATGTGCTAAGAAAATAAGAAAAGGTGGCATGGTCAGAAATACTAGCCAAGACACAAGCTAATAGAAGGAACAAATGAGCATAAATCAAGAAAGTCTAGGAGTTCACAGAGGATAATGTGGTGGAGAGAAAAGTTGACAAGAAAGTGGCATCAAGAAAAGATTATGGATTGAGGTGAGGGACATAGAGAAAAACGAGTCTGGCTCCTCTGATATTCCCATCATTCCTCCAGTAATAAATAATCAGTAAAACTTTTGCTTGCTGGATTGGTGAGTAATTGTATTGTACGTTCACCTATGAATCTGAATTTAAAGACATTGTATTTGGACTGGTGAGTGTTTGTATTATAAATTCACGCTTTGGGTATGTCATAAATTTAAACAGAAGACATAAGAATTTAAAGGCGGTTGTTCCTATCGTTGTGGAAAATTTAGGCAGTAGTCTATTATGGTAAATTAGAACTCTCCGGTTTTACTAATGCATCCCATTTTGTCATTTTGTTTTTATTCAGTCATTTTATTCTCTTAGTTTTATGCTATGTTTTATTAATGTTTTTTTAGGTAATGATGTCCTAGGGCAATACTGTTGCTAAAAGGCTTCAAACAAATTTTTTATTTTAGTGATTCTCACAGACAGATGAAGTTGCAAGATGAATAAAGGAAAAAGGGATCTGTCAAAGTATCAGAGAAAAACCATAGTTTATATTACTTTATTTGGAAATGAAATTAAACTTGCAGGCCAGAGTAGGTATGTTCAATCGACACCCCCTTAGTTTATTTTTGTAAAATTGAGATTGCTTTAGTGGGAAAATGCAGATATTCCATGTTAGCCTTGACAAATTCATTATGTGTGTATCTTAAAATCATGTAATGCCCTTGCTTTGTACTACTTTATTTTGTGTGTATCTTAAAATCATGTAATGCCCTTTCTTTGTACTATATTTTGTTTGAATAAATTTTTACCCTTCTTTTAGTAAAAATCACAGCGAGCCACGAAACTAAATTTCTTTGGGGATTTATGTCAGACAATTCACAAGCTTTGTATATGTTCCCACCTTTGCATGCATGTCTATGCTGCACTGTAGCTCTTGTTTCAATAGGTTTCAGATTAATATGCACTATTTTTATGATAATTATATGAGTTATTTGAGGTATTTTTACAGGTAAATAAAGTTAGTTTTAGAAATTTGTATATTCATGTTAATTTTTATTTAATTTTAAGTTTATTTTGAGAAATGTCTAGATATAATTATATAGGGATATGTCAAACACTTATATGGTGAAATTTTTATATTAATGTTAATTCTTATTTAATTTTAAGTTAATTTATGTTAAGTTTATTTGGGGGAACGTCTTGATATAATTATATAGTGATATGTCACACAATTCTATGGTGAATTTTTTATATTCATGTTATTCCTATTTAAGTTTAAGTTAATTTATGTTATGTTTATTTTGGGTAATGTTGCTATACTCGATATAATTATATAGCAACATTCGTACACTTATATGGTGAACTTTCTATATTCAAATTGATTCCTATTTAATTTTAATTTTTAGGGAGAATGTCTTAATATAATGACATGTTGTACACTCATGTTAGGTTTAGCTCATATGCTTGTCCAACATCATTTATTGCTCCTTTTTGTATACATTCCAACACATTCAACCTTATCTCTAACCTAATCACACATATTCCCACACATTACCCTTATAATCCAACTAACACATTCAACTTTATTACTTGCATATTCACACATATACCCACACACTACCCTTATAATCCATACTTCCACATATTTGTTCTTGATCCCAATGTTGAAGTGAGTAGCCAAGATCTTTAATCTGCAACACCAAAAAGCCTCCACAAAAGATAGAGATAAGCAACAATGAAGATGTTATTCCACCAAACAAAAATTGCAATATGATACAATATGATCAATATTCTATACAAGATGCTATGCAAAATATGCAAGAGATGCCTTGCTTATAAAGGAAAGGGTGAGAGATAGGATTAGACAATATCATGACAAGTGTCTTAATCCTATCACATGAGACAACTAACTCATAACTACCTAGGATAATGTAAAGTGTAGATAAGACAACTAAGACTTCTAGAAGAATGCTTATATCCTAAATAAACTTAATATGTGAGATAAGTCCCCTAAGTCCCTAGTAAAGAATTAACTTGGTACAAGGCTTTATTAACACCAACACCCCCCCCCCTTAAGTGCAACTTAGGGAGGAAAAAATAAATGTAAATATGAAAAAGATGGGTCTCAACAACAAGGCCTGATGAGGTATCCATATACAAAACAAAAAACTCTCACAAACAGAGAAAGAGAGAAAAACCCTATGGGTGAAAACTCCTCTCCAAAAGAGAGAAAAAACTACAAAGAAAATTGGAGGACTCATCAAGACCCCCAAAGGACAACTTCCTTCACCCCAAGTATCGATTGCAACTGAAGATAACGAGGTGATGCCAAAGGTTTAGTGAAGATGTCTGCAACTTGTTGATCTGTAGGCAAATACTCCAAGTTGAGAACACCATCTCGGATGTACTGCCTAATGAAGTGCATGTGGATCTCAATATGCTTAGTACATTGATGCTTCACTAGGTTGTGAGAGATATGGATGGCACTTTGGTTGTCACACCAAATAGTAGCGGGTTGAGTGGAAGGGAATCCAAACTCATTCATCAACTGATGAAGCCACAAGACCTCCTAACTAGCAAGAACTACACCATGATACTCAGCCTCTATCGATGATAATGCAATAGTAGTTTGCTTCTTGCATGACCATGCAATCAGACTAGAACCAAGGGAAAAAAAATCCAGAAGTAGACTTATGATCATGGACATCACCATGCCAATCTAAGTGAGTGAAGCCCACAATCTAGGAAGCTCTTGATGTGTAATGAATGCCAAAATGAGTAGTGCCCTAAATGTATCTCAAGATTCATTTGGTGGCCTTCCAATGACTCTCATGAGGCTCCTGTGAGAAGCGAGAGACAAGTCCAATTACAAAGTAAATATCAGGACAACTATGTGTCAAGTACAAAAGACTGCCAACCAACTACCAATACAAGGTAGGATCAATTGTGGGAGTAGTGCAACTAGTAGACAATACAACACCTGACTGAAATGGAGTAGGGGCAGGCTTGCAATCAGCCATGCCAAATCTATGAAGAAAATCAAGAGCATAATTTTATTGGAAAATGAAGATCCCCTCAAAAGTCTGATGAACCTGAAGATCAAGGAACTAATGCAAAATACGAAGGTCAGTCATATCAAATCACTCCATCAATGCTCGTTGTGTACTCTAAATCATGGAAGTAGAACTTGCTGTGAGAATCAAATCATCCATATAGAGAACAAGAATGAGCATATCCTCCCCATGTCTTTGAGTTTAAACTATGGGATCAGAATGGCAATGAGTTTATCCAAAGGCAAGCAAGAATCTATCCATCTTCTCATACCAAGCCCGAGGGGTCTTTTTAAGACCATATAATGAATGCCAAAACCTGCAAACAAGTGAAGAGTCCTACACAAAACTTGGTGGTTGCTCCATAGAAATCTCCTCATGAAGATCCCCATGCAAGAAAGCACTCTTCACATCCATCTGATACATTGACCATCCCTATGATGCAACTATAGCAAGAACAAGACTAATAGAATCCATCTTGGCGACAAGAGAAAAGGTCTCAAAATAGTCAATTCGTTCAACCTGAGAAAATCCCTTTGCAACAAGATGAGCCTTGTACTTGTAAATGGAACCATCTACTGCATACTTGTTATGATACACCCACTTGCACCAAACCAAATTTCTTCCCCTAAGAAGAGGTACAAGATCCCAAGTATGATTCTTCATCAAAAAAGAATACTCATCAGCCATAGCACTATCCCACTTTGGAATACTTGAAGCATCTGAAAAACTTCTAAGGATCATTTGAAACAACATGACTCAAAAGAATAATCCTTGAATTTTGAGAATAAGTGTGATGAGTGTTTGTGGGATCACCAACAAGAGGACTAGCCTCCTCAAGAGTAACACGAGCCCATCATGGCCTAGTGGGTGAATGATGAGGAGGTAGATCAAGACCATCATCAAAATCTTCCTCAAGTAGCAAAACATCATCAATTGAAGAAAAATGAGTAGGTTGTGATGAAGAATTAAAAGGAGGATCTATTTGTGTGAAGGACTTAGAAAACTAAACATCATGATGAAAATGAACCTCTCATGTGTCAGGATCAAATAATACGTATATCTCCATATCCTCACAATAGCCAACGAAAACTTACTATTGAAGTTCTTCTTCTCCATTGATTTACACTACCATCTAGAATGAATGCAAGCTGTTGGAGTTATGGACAAACACTGAGAGGGGGGGTGGCGAATCAGTGTCAAAAAAATTTCAACTTTGACCAAGATTTTTAATTCTTATTTCCTTTTCTTTCAACAATAGAGTAGAGTAATCACTTTTGAAAGCACAAAGATATGACAACATTAACTCAGTCTATTAGACAACTTATGAAAATATGATTTGAGTGATATATCTTGCATTTGCCAAAATAGTTATGGCTGACATTGATTAACAATCAAGGCACGATGACAGTGCAGGTGCAACTCATGAGACTGTGCAAATGATGATCAACATTATTGACTCACTTCTTAAACAATTGATTTGAATGCAGCTTTAAAGACAAGAAAGGTATTGAGACAACAAACACCTTTAGCACATTATAACTATTCTTGAGCAATGAATCAAATGAGAGCTTTTAAGCTTCCTTTTGAATTAGACTCTTCAACAATGACTTGTGCAAGATATTTGAACTAAATATTTGCAAATATGAAGGAACTATAATTCAACAATGTTCATACTGTTAAAAATTATCACAATCAAGAAACATCATGACATCAAAAAATAAAGAGAACAAAAGACAAAGGATTTGTCAAGTGGAAAACCCTACTGGGCTAGAAAAACCACTCCTAATCTACCTTACTGGCTTAATCTTCAAAAACCACTGTTAACAATGCCTTATAGGCTAATTTCTAAGCACCAACTCAAGGAGCACCAACCCCTCAAATTATTTTTAGAACAATAATAATATCAGAGGATCTCTCTATTTTCTAGTAAGCTCAAGAAACACAACACTCTTATCTACCTAATGCCCTTAAGAATCCAACTCTTTGAATCCTTAAAATATTAAATAGAAAAGAATTACAACTCTGTTAGACATCATGTTTTCCAAATTTTGTATTACAGAGTTTTCCAATACATCTCTTGATACGACCAAAATAACTATATCTCAAATTTTCTATCCAGCCACTTTTTAGTATTCACAACACTACATTTTATACATCTTTTCTACTATGTAGTCTTCAAAGAGATTCGAGGTCAAAGGAGAGCCGAAACCTCCTTTCTATTTTCAAGAAAAAGGATTCTAGAAAAGTAACTATCTTCAGGAGTAATGGCTGAACAACCAAACTGAAAAGATTCAGACTGAAGTTAACAAAGCTTTTTACAATAGAATTCTTCATCTTGTACCCAGCAAGATTATTAGTCAAAGTGAAATTAATTTTCCAATACAAGAGCCGTCCTCAACAAATCTAAAATGTGTGAGATCATTTCACTACTTAAAAAGCACGACTGCCCACCACAGTAAATCATAACCTCTAATGCATGAATAACAATACTCTGACAGGGCTTTATTTGCCACATTAGTAACTGAGATGCAGAGAGTAGTTCTAAAAATGGTGATTATAAACCAGTATGTGTAGCATGAAATGCATAAATACCAAAGATTCGATGCCAACCAATGATGTTGGCCTACAACTATATTTAGAAATTCACATGTTGGCCACAGTGACAGAGTTTGTTAATTGTTCGCCGAGACATCCAGATAGTCCTGGCAAAGGAAATTAAATTGCTAGTCATTCCCCTTAGTTATCGCTTTCCCCATGACCCATCAGAGTTGGGGAGAATTAATAATGAATACATTATGTCACACCGAGAGCTCATATGTTATGTCCTTTCGAATCGCTGATACATAAGCAAGTTTCTTACCGAGATGCCCTTTTGATTCATTCACTATCACTATAGCCTTTTGATATCGGAGAGACAACTCGTAGACTAGTCTTTGTTTTTTCGAGAGGCCCTCGTGATCAAACTTGTTGCCATGACATATCGCTCTTAGGGAGACCTCATATAGATAATACTTCATTATTCCAAAAGTCACCCACCATCTTGTGTGTCGCTAAGACAAGTCAGATCCTATGCTGACAAAGTCTTTTTGTGTTCCATCGGCAAGACCGGAGTTCACTCCCCGAGACCTCATGCTGAAAACCCTAACTCTTACCAAGATTTATACCTTTATGATGTCGGTCGGTATGAGAATTCAAACTCACCAAGACCTTTCTTCATTGCACATGAGTCATACCAAAATGTTCCTTTTTTTTTATGCATCACCGAGACATATCAATGTCGGGGAGACCTCTCGAAGAGCACACTATGTCATACTGAAAATATTTATCCACTCTGAGTCGCTAAGACAATACCAACCTCTCACTGAAAGCCCCTTATAAGACTTAGTCGACAAGACCTTACAAGTTCTCTATGACATTACACCAAAGTTGATACCTCCTTCCGATATGCGATTTTTCCACCGGCGGTCAACAAGACTAAAGTAAGTTCGCCAAGATGTTACAATGAAGAAAAACCTCTTGCCGAAACAATGTGAATATCTCGGTGAGACCCAACCCATTCAGAAAGACCTTTCTTGTGCTAGTCGGCAAGACACAAAGTGCTTGATGAAACAACATGCCGAAGACCAAACTCCTGCCAAAATGTGTATCCATTCAACCTCTGGTTGGTGAGACATAACAATCTCGCTGTGACTTCATATCGACAGTATAACTCCTACTAAAATCTACCTGTATGTAAAATCAAATCGTCATGATATTAGAAACATCTTGCCGATAGGCAACACAGACGTTTATAAAAAATATGGATCATGGAGACCCTGACATTCTCACGCCGATATGTTCTTTCTTGTCACCGAACCAATGTACAAATAAGATAACCTGAGACTGCATGAAGCTCAAACTGAACAATACCATAAGATATTAAAATTATGAATGTAAACTGTCCACTGAATGCCAAGACTTGTAAACCATATAGACAAAACTATACCAAGATAAAGCATGAGAAACCAATCTAAAACTTTCATCAAGTAGAATCAACTGAAAGGGATTTTTTCATCCAGGACAAACCATATGATCACAACTGAGAACCAACAAACTCCCCTTTGTCCTTGATGGAAAAATAGAAATGACTCTCTCCCTTTTTGCCTCAATGACAAAGGATAGAAGAGAAGAATGTGCAATGCCAGGAAACACAATTGAGAAGCCAACCAAATACCATAAGAACAGGCTACAAATAGAGCAATAGTGCAGCAGACATATTTGTAGGAGAGCAGTAAGATTGTAACATGTTGATATCATAACAATATATCCTTTTCAAGAATCTTGGTCCATATCATCAATGCCAAAGCAAAGGTACCAAAATATTATAATTTAACAAACCAAATTGATACCTAAAGATTGAAGACCTGTTACTTGACCATACCACCTTCTTTGTCATGTTCGATCAAGGCACATTCAAGATCACCTATTCCACATTAAATCTGATCAACTTCAATCTAGCAATACCAGAATTTGAGTACAAACAACCAACCTCTTCTCAGTACAAGTAACCTTAGTCACTGTCCATGACAATACACAGTAAAGACCAATGATACTGGTTATTCTTCTTCAAATGACACACATCATTTTACTCTTTTCATACACAAAATATAACTTGAAAGCATGTATACTGCATAATTCATCATCAATCTGTTCTTGTACACCCATCGTTAGTCCATATGAGAACTTCTATTACCACACCAAGAACAATGAAAAAATACCAAAGATAATTAATCTCAGCCCTCACACAACACCGAATAATATCATCACAGAAATAACTCATAACATCAAACATTTTTTTCAATCACTATTCTCCAAAGATAAATACATCGATATCACTTCAAAACAAAGGCTTTCTTATTTTTAATATATTTAGGAACTTATCTATATGTCTCCACACCGCTCAAAGATGTCATAAGGACATACCATTATTTCCAAAACCCAAGCATCCAAAAGGTTCATTTAAAAACAAAGTGCACTATCATTTCAAAAACTTTTGAAAACTGTCAACCACTAGACCAAGCAAAAACATTCCTTAACGCAGAGATTTGTCCATTACCTTTCAAATCAGATGATTACCTTTGTCAAAAATAACAAAAAGTTAAGGAATTTAAACCACAAAGCTTCAGCTCCAATCAATGATTGTCAATATTAGAGTCACAAACTCAAACAAGTAGTCTTGACACACTGTCATATAACTCCTCAAACAAATATTACTTTTGATCCATGACAATTTTGTTGTTATGTTACAATCAAAAAAGTTGTCTCGAATAACACAGTCCATACAAATTCATCACCAAACACACTGTCGACCAATTTTGTGCAAACATTATTCATTATGTCTTTTACTTCATTGTTCATAGCAATACATGTTATGAAAAGACATTATGTGAGCCAAAATAAGCCATTTCTTTACATCTTATACCACCAAAAGAAAATGCAAGATGTCATACCCCATTCTAGACTCCATAGGGGTAAAATATATTACCATAATAGACTCCCCCTGAGTCTTTGCTTCTTCTCAAGACCAGGAAGGCAACACTTGTGCAAGGAGTGCACAAGGAGTTTTCTCAGAAGCATCTTTATTGCTCTTACTTCTCCACTCCAATGAATGATTTTTCACTTGTTTGCTTAAAGTACCTATCTTTCTATTTAATCTACATTGTTGTACTTTATGTCCAATGTTATTACATCTGAAAAAAATGACTTTGTGATTGTTTTGAGAAATAGAAGACTTCCTACAGACATTTCCAACATAGTTCCCTACATTATTATCACTTGTATTTATTCTATAGTCTCTTCTCAAGTGACCAAAATTGTTACAGTTGTAACACACCACATCCTCATTTCTAGGGATATTAGAATGATTCTTATTTGACCATCTTATGCAATCAATTTCCTTATGACCATAGTCATTACAAACATAACAATATCCTTGGAAAGAATGATTATACCTGAATGAATGATCATGCCAATGATGTGAAGATCTGAAGACATTTTTCCTTTCTCTATGAATACCTTTAGATTTTCTTCTAGTGTCAATGTTATCTTTTGATGTAGCAATACTGTAACCAAGATCAACCTTCATTCTTGGTGTTTGCTTGGCTGTAAAATTCTTTCCATCTGAAGTAGTAAACACTATTTCATGTTTAGATTTGTTTGCAGAGCTTTGTCCAACCTCATATCCCACTCCTGTAGGATCTTTAGAATGCTTTTTCCTGCCCAACATCTCATTCAATATATTAGTACTATGATCAAATTTCCAAATTTTGCCAGATTAAGCCTTGATACTTTCAAGATCTTTTCTTAAAGCAACTACTTCTTCTTCAAGTTTTAGACAAACAATCTTTTTAATCTCCAAATCAAAACTCACAATGTCTGCAATCCTCTTATATTCTTCAATTTCAATTTTCTGACTTATAATCATATCATCCTTAAGAGTTAGTTCTTTTAACAAGGAATCATTATCTAAATATTTCTTTAATGAATCAATCTCATTTTCTAGTTTATTACACAATTCATCCTTGTCTTTTAACTTGACTTCCAAACTCTCTTCTTGTTGAAGTTGTCTTGTTAAAAACTGGTTTTCTTTTCTAAGCTACTTAATAGTATCTAAGGCACATAGGAGTTCACCTTCCAAATCAACCTCACTTTTTGGTTCATCTTATTCCTGTTCAGAGTTAACTTCACCCAAAGATTGATCTACTTTTACACAAGTTTCTTGATCATTTAAATATTCATTAATGATCTCCTTGGACTTCTTTTTAAAAATATGAAGGTTTACACCTTCTTCACTCTCAGATTTTTCACAACTTATTTAAGTATCCAAAGATATCTCCTCTTGTAACTCACTATTCTGATTCATTTCAGACAACTTGTCCCAAACTTCCTTAGCACTACTATAATGAATGACTTTTGTAATGAGTTTATTTGGCAAGTTATTAAAAATAGCATTTATAGCTCTCGTATTGAATTGAAGTGCTTTCTTCTCCTCAAGAGAGGAAGGAGATGTTGCAGATGTAGTACAACCCTTTTCAAGTACTGCCCACACTTCAGATTCTAAAGAAAGTAAGTATGTTTCCATCCTATTTTTCCATATAATAAATTTTGTTCCTTCGAACTGAGGAGTTCCAGATCTAGGATACTCTACCATTTCAGAGCTACTATTTATGAACTCTTCCTTGTTATTCCTTATACTAGATTCAGGTTGAACATGATGAATAGAATTTTGCTGAGAACATCTTTTTCCCTTATCCCTTTTGTTCTTTCCCATATTAAACAAGGTACTCCAAGAAACTAGGAACAATCCTAGGTGGTTTAGACCTATCAGAGGACCCTATGCTCTAATACCAATTATTGGAGTTATGGATAGACACTGAGAGGGGGGGGTGAATCAGTGTCAAAACTTTTTCAACTTTGACCAAGATTTTTAATTCTTATTTCCTTTTCTTTCAACAATAGAGTAGAGTAATCACTTTTGAAAGCACAAAGATATGACAACATTAACTCAGTCTATTAGACAACTTAGGAAAATATGATTTGAGTGAGATATCTTGCATTTTCCAAAATAGTTATGGCTGACATTGATTAACAATCAAGGCATGATGACAATGCAGGTGCAACTCATGAGACTATGCAAATGATGATCAACATTATTAACTCACTTCTTAAACAATTGATTTGAATGCAGCTTTAAAGACAAGAAAGGTATTGAGACAACAAACACCTTTAGCACATTATAACTATTCTTGAGCAATGAATCAAATGAGAACTGTAACGCCTTAGAAAAGTTGCACAATAGAAAACAAAGATCATTAGCAGAAAACATGCAATACAATACTAAATATAGAATGCAAATCTAAATGTTAAGCAACAAAGAACATAGGAAAGTCAGAACGTAAACAAAACTAGAACAATCTCACCAATTTTGAATGTATTTCCATGATTCATCTCGATTGCCCTTCTCCATTTTGCTTGTGTAGTATAATTGCCCTCAAATTTTTAGTAAATTCGTGCAAGTATAGCCTAAGATAGTGATTAGCAAAATATCAAAGATTCAAGACAAAAGTGCTCTCAAAAGTTATAAGATTTCACGAGAGATTGGAATGAAGAATGACAAATCAATTTATAGAAAATTGATTATTCGAACAATAGGCTAAGATTAAAAGATCAACGAATGGTTGAGATTGACAGATTAGACATGCATTATGTTAACTGATAGAAGTGACATGAGTGATACAAATTAGGAATAGAATTAAACATTAAATAAATGATTTAATCTTCAATTCGACATTCGAAAATAGAAGAAATATCTTTGCATGACAAAGATGAAGATTGATTATAACGACTCTCTGTTCGAATGCACACACAACATTTAATTAATTAAATAAGAATATTTAATTAATATGCATGTGCACGCAAATAAGTTAGAACTGGACGATTTGAATGGTTTGAGGAAGAGATTACTCGAAGACACCACACAGACATCAAATCAATAGTTAACTGAGCAATTAAAATAGATGTTTGAGTCGAGTAGAAGTGAATACTTAGATAACTCACATAATTATCTAAAATATAGAGGAATGCGTTAAAATAGAATTAATGAATTAAATAATTCATTTAATTCAAGACTTGATATTTGAAGAATAATTAAATAACTAATATTTATTTAATTAAATGATGAAGGGAGTTTAAATGAATAATTAAATAAAAAATTTATTTAATTATAGTTGAAATATGATAAAGAATAAATTAAATAATGATCTATTTAATTTAACCAGAAGAATAAGGTTAATTAGTAAGATAATTAAATAAAAAGGGTTTATTTAATTAATCAGATAGACTAAAGAAAATGTGAATTAATTAAATAATTAAGATTATTTAATTAATAGAAGAAATAAATGAAGATGAATTAATTAAATACTTAAGATTATTTAATCAATGACCATGAAGAATACGAATTACGAAGAATGTGGAAGTCACAGGCCTAAACCAAATTTCGGTGTCTACATTTGCCCCTCTTTGATACAATGTCGTTTCAGCGTTGTGTCAAAGAAAAATCGATAAAAACAGGCCCCAATAATGCTCCAAGATTAGAATAGGTGAAGGTATGCCCCCTCGGGAAAATTGACAAATTTTCAAAAGGTACAAAAAAATTTGGAAATGTTCCTGATTAGTCCAGAGGATAGACAAAAATGTAGTGGAGTGGATGGAATGTTGATCGAAAATGGGAGGGATGGGTACAGGATGATAGAAAATGGAAGTTTACATGGCCAGTAGGATAGTAATGCCACCTAAGCCCTAGGTATATATTGGAATAGGGTTGAAAAACCATTCATTTGGACCCACCTAGCTTAGAGATTTGAAAATTTTCTCTAACTTTCTAGCGAGGATGTCTCCAGTTCCAACCACCCATCACCGCGCATACAGGATCTAGACATACCAAAGACTAGCCGGCATGGACCCCCTGGTATGTACCTAAAACTTTCCTTTTAATTTTTTTTGATTTGCGCGCATTTTAAGACATTTAATGCATTTTTAGTTATGCGTCATTTTTTATTTTGAACCGCATATGTATGCGCGAACGACACATATGTATGCGGAAAACCACATTTGAATTTTTATGTCGGTCATTTTAATATGATTTAGCGGTTAAACGCATTTGATTATTTTTTATACACATTTGATTTTTTGAAACGCATGTGCATATTTATAGCCGCATATGTGTGTTTAGAAACGCAATTGATGTTTTGCAATGCAAATGGTAGTTTTGTGATGCATTTGATTATTATAAGCCGCGTTTGCTTAATAATGATGCATATAGAATTTATGAACCACATTTGTGAAAAAGCGACGCATATGTAAAAGAATGACGCATGTGCAAAATAACGATGCATTTGCATTTTATGTTAAAACAGTAATTTTTCACCAAAATAGACAATTGAGGCTAACATAAGGCATATATAATGTTGTTGCAGGGTGTATTAGACCCTATTTATACATGGGAGTTGAGACCCATGACATTTTGATTCAGAGACAGCTTGCGCTTGGCTGAGCGACGGACTCTATGGCATTTAGGTTTGTTGCATGTGACCGAGATGCCCCAGATTCGGGCAAATCGAGGTTTACTGACAGCACTATGTGAAAGGTGGCACTCGAAGACATCATCCTTCCACCTACCAACTGGAGAGGCCACAGTGACCTTAGAGGATGTATATAGGATACTGAGACTGCCTATTAGAGGGACACGGGTGGTCTATGATACTCAGAGGGGGATCGCTAAGATGTGTAGGTATTACCCTCATGCTAATATTAGACAGCTAGGGGTTGATGATTATGAGATCCGATGGTGAGTGTTGGCTTAGAGGTATAGACAGTTAGACTGTCTAATAGCGACATTGATAGGCGGTATTGTACTGCTTGACCGCCGAGGTCATGGATTCCCTGTGGGATGGGGGGAGATGTTAGTGGGCATGCTTGAGCATCGAGTTGTATATGCCTAGGGTTCTTGTGTGCTAGGGATGTTGTATTTCCATCTTCACGATATTGCCTATAGAGAGGCACAGTTGATGAGCTATGGCACCACGCTCCTGATGATATGGGTGTGGGAGCATATCGCTATTTTCAGACCACCTATTACAGTAGACTTACCTCATGGGGCTCCATATGCCTTCCATTATGCGGGGGCAACCACACAGCATCATATTGGGGATACAGGCTACTTTAGACATGCTATAGACACCATGCAGGAGTTCACATGGAGACCATACCTAAGTTGCGAGCAGTGGTCAGATGAGGACAAGCACAGTATTTGGTGGGACGGACAGTGTCCCATGTGCACATTATAGAGTGGCAGTTGCTAGACCGGGTATTGAGGCAGTTTGGAGAGGTACAGGATGTACCTCGAGGGAGAGCCGATTTTGCCAGGTCGTCACGAGAGGTCCTGCTATGGGGGCCAGAGATTCTAGTCACCACTGTAGAGGCAGATATTGATGGTTTATAGGCACTTCCATGGAGATGGAGGGGTGGACCAGCAGATCCAGGGACCACTCCAATTTATGATCAGTGGTGTGCAGTACACAGGTCGATCCCCTTGACAAATCTAGGGTAGCCAACACTGGTAGAGCAGCGTGGGACAGGTCCTAGAGGCAGGCGAGGCAGAGGGAGAGGCCGAGGAGGTAGAGGAGGCCATGGTGATGGAGGGGATGATGGTAGAGGTGGCCAACGTAGAGGCAGGAGAGGGAGGCATGCTCAGAGAGGATGAGGACCAACCTTGTCACCGATCTGAGAGGAGAGAGGAGGAGAGGAGGAGAGGAGGATGTGGCCATGTTAGATGTGGCCAGAGGTGGTGAGGAGGAGCAGCTGGCAGAGGTAGTTATCTCAGACATCCCAGATATCCTAGCAGAGGCGGAGGCAAGTGTCAAGGAGGTAGGCAGAGAGGAGGGAGGTGTCGAGGAGGCAGGTGGAGAGGAGGCAAAGGTTGATGCCCTTGGGTTGCTAGGTGCCTACCAGGAGGACAATGATGAGGATGATGATCACGAGAGAGAGATCTGAGATTAGATCCTGGAGGAGCTCGATGAGGAGGAGGATGGGATAGACAGGGCCAAACAGGATGAGAGAGGGGCAGAGGATCTAGACATGGATATATTGTGAGCCCAAGTTGCATCCTTGGAGGATCAGATGAGAGTGTTGATGGCCGAGAGGGATGCCTATCAAGTGGAGAGAGATAGAGCCTTGATGGATAGGGATCAGGTGATAGCTCGGTGGCAGGAGATTGAGCAGCGGTTCACAGAGCCTAGAGCATTATGTACAGGACCATCAGCTGCATTTGCTAGAGAGCTAGTCAGAGCTAGAGAGAGAGAGATATTATCAGGATCTGTATGAGGTAGAGATTCCACCAGAGAGACGAGCTCCTAGTTTCTCAGCAGTACATAGTAGTAGGTCCTAGACTAGGACCCACACTCGGACAGTCAGCATAGAGGGGGTGGATTAGCCATGCAGAGCAAATCCAAATGATAGACCTCCCACAGCTCAGAGATCAGCAGGTTCCCAGCATCATTCTCTTGCACACTCCCGGCATGATGGCAGTGGCAGCTCAGGATAGGGGTACCATTTGCTGAGGCACTATATTTTGATCTTATAGCCTGCGGGCTTCCATGTACTATTGATACATTATGACATTGTGATATGACACATTTGAGCGATATATATATATGAATTTGGCGGCGATTCTCATGATATGCATTTCTATCTATTGATTATGCAATCTTTATTTATACACGTGATGTTTATATGATATGCCTATGTGATGGATGAGTATATGTATTTTATGATGTTTATGCAGCTAATGAGATATTGTTGATTCTATATAATGTATGCAATTTATGATTATGGGATGCAATATGATTTGAATATGTATGATGGATAGTACATGTATGTTATATAGATGTAATGTGATGCATGTATTTACAGTTGCTTTGTACATAATATGCTTATCACATGTATTGTTTTTGATGATTATCTATTATGCCATGATGAGCTAGATGTGAACTATGCCTTTGTGTATGAATATTTCTAACATGTATGTTGATGCAGGATGATGTATAATGTTTTGTGTCACAGGACTCCATCATAATGCAAGAAAGAAGAACTGTTAGTGCGGAAAGAAAGAGCGACAAAGAATGAAAGATAGAAGATAAATGTTAGTATTAGGAATCTTCGATATTTTTCCGTATCACAAAAGGTATTGCACTTTATCATCATTGGGCAGGACTAATACAAATGGAGAAAAACACCATGATATGACATAGATCAAGGTGTGCAAGGTCATCCACTTGCTGATAACTGACAGTCGCAGACAAGGATTGTCATTAACTCATACTAAGGGCACAAGTTGCCCCAGTCTTATGTCAAGACAAACCACAGATAGCAAACAAAATAAAAAGACAGGTCATGAGACGTCATTGCTCCTCTAAATCATTCATGGGACATCCTTGAGAAAACTAGTAACATGAATCAAAATCAAAGTTAAAAGATAGTCAACAGACAGCAATAAAAAAAAATAGAATTATGATACATCATTGCTTCTCTAAATCCTTCATGGGACATCCTTGAGAAAGCTAGTAACATGAATCCCAATCATCAATTCAAAATAAATGATAAGATAAATAAGCCATAAAGTCAATAAGCCAATGAAAATATTTTCCAAAACATGATTTGTTTGTTTGTTTTGTTTTGATTGATAAAAGGAATGATTGATAGAGCCTGGTTGCAAGAGATACACATACCAGATAAGACTGTGATTCTGGTTTCGATGTTATGACTATCTGTATAAGGCATCACAAAGCTTGGTTTCAGAAAGACATGTATCCTATAAGATGTTGAGTCAGATTCCGTTGATGTGATAACCTGTGTAAGGCTATGTTTGATTGTTTGACCTTATCGATTATGCAGGAAGGACTCATCCTGAATAAGACATAGGTTGATTGTCTGACCTTGTCGATTATGCAGGAAGGACTCATCCTGAATAAGACATAGGTTGACTGTTTTGATAATGTTTGTTTCCAAGAAGGACACATCTTGTAGCAGACTATAGTTGATCTATTTTGATTGTAGTATTTGGCAAGTTGTTTGATTTGACTCAGAGACATTGCTGACTTGTTCACTAGATTGATGCATGACATGATATGACGTGTTGACAATTGACTGTATGTGACGACAAACCCTAAAGGACTAACCTAGTGCGGCCTCAGGGGCTCATCGTGTGATGGCCTTGCCTACGTTGTACAAGCAGAGACCTCATAGTTCGACGTGACTGTGACCAACAAGACTGACTACAAACAGAAGACATGTGTGAAAGTGAAATAAATGAACCCTAATGGACTGACCTAGTGCGGCCTCGGGGGCTCATTGATTGATGGCCTTGCCTACATTATACACATAGAGACCTCATAGTTCGACACGACCAATGACCTTGTCATATAGACATATGGATTAAATCATGAATTTATACAGACAAACCTAAACGGACTAACCTAATGCCTCGGGGGCACATCGGCAGATGGCCTTGCCTACGTCCCCTCGCAGAGGCAACATAGTTCGACAAATGACAAAGACTGACAAGTGCGACTGACTTTGACTCTATTTATGGATTTTTGAAATGTTTTGATTTTTTTGTCCTTTTTGAAGTTTTTTGATGTTTTTGTGTTTTATCAGGTCATTTTGTGATGTTCATGGATTTTTTCATGGTTTTATGTCTCCAACACAACCAATGTAAGAACCAATATGACACATGTCAAGTGTTTGCCCCTAGTCAAGTATAAGACCAATTGACTATGAATAGGGTAAGATGGGGGATATGAAATGTTCTTGATGCCAATCGTTCCAGGTTATGGGAAAGACTACCACTTATTATGAATGGTATATACAAATGATGGGTATGAAAGATAAGGGATATGTACAGGGAAGTGGACTATGTACAAGGATAGGTAATATGTACAGGGCTGCAGATTATATACAATGGTGTGGACTATGTACACGGTAGGGACTATGTATAGGGAAGTGGGCTATGTATAAGGGAGTGTACATATACAATGATATGGTGTATGTACAAGATAGATTAGAATAATAGTAGACAAAGGAGCAGAGTTGAGTACACATGGCACCTGTTTGCCAGGTTTTCACCATGGTACCTATCCAAAGCACCACCAAAGTTGTTTTCACCATTGGATGAATGATTTGTCTTTACTATTTTTCATATTATCTAATTTTTTTGGTGTTACCAAGATGCCTATTTACCAGGTTTTCACCTTGATAACGATTTTTTTATGATTTTTTGATTTTTTTATATTTTTGCTAAATAAGACAAAGGATCCCAGAAGCTATGCGTAGAACTTCTTCAGATGCATACTATTGATTGGTGAGGACAATGGTTCCCCTTCAGGAGTAGAGAGTTGGTAAGCTCCTGATCCAAAAGCTTCTATAACAACATAAGGTCCTAACCAGTTAGGTTCAAACTTTCCTAGTTTCTCTCTTTCTGCTTGATTCTTTGGGTTCTCCATTAAAACCAGGTCACCAATGTCAAAGTTTCTATTCAACACTTTCCTATTATAGCTATGACGAAGGTGAATCTAATATTCTTGGAGATGGTCTAGTGCCTTCTGTCTTCGTTCATCTAGGAATTCTAGCTCATGGAGTCTCGACACTCGATACTCTTCATCATCAACGTGGCCTTTTAGGGATACCCTTAGGGAAGGAATCTTGACCTCAATAGGCAGAATGGCTTAAGACCCAAAAACAAGTGAATATGGAGTAGCACCAGTAGGAGTACGGATACTTGTGCGATAATCCCTTAAGGCAGGGTTAAGTTGTAAATGCTAGTCACGACTAGCATCATTTATAGTCTTCTTGAGGATTCTAATGATGGTCTTGTTAGACACCTCTGCTTGGCCATTACCTTGTGGGCAGTATGGAGTGGAAAAGTGATGTTGGATATGAAATTGATCACACTGGTGATGGACTTCTTGATTCTTAAATGGGCGGCCATTATCAGTGATTATGGACTAAGGGACACCATACCGATAGATGATATAGTTCAAGATAAATCTAGAAATCTGTGTGCCAGTAATGTATGTCATAGGAATGGCTTCGATCCACTTCGTAAAGTACTCAGTGGCAGTGATAATGAACTTGTGTCCATTAGATGATGTGGGGTGGATCTTACCTATGAGGTCAATTCCCCATTGGGAAAAGGGCCATGGTGATGTGATAGGATAGAGCTCTTGTGCTGGGACGTGTATCAAATCTCCATGAACTTGGCATTGGCGGCATTTTATTACAAAGACATATGAGTCTTTTTCCATAGTAGGCCAGTAATAACCCAGTCTTATAATCTTTTTGGCTAAGGTAGGACCGCTAGAATGGGAACCACATGTACCCTCATGCACCCCACGCAAGGTTGTTTGTGCTTCAATAGAATCAAGACATCTCAATAGGATATTATCTAAGGCGCGTCTATATAGGGTGTCTCCGACGATGGTGTATTTGGCTGACTTGTGGAGGAATGTCCTACGTTGGTTATTGGATAGGCCAGTGGGTATGACTTTTGCATGAAGGTAATCATAGATTTCTTTGTACCATGGGGAATCAGGACCAACAATGTCACACACCATTTCAGAATCTGGGATATCATAGGTTGGGACCAAAAGTTGTTTGACCAAGAACTCAAACTTAGGCACGTTGTTAGGAATGTCAAGAAGTGATGCAATTGTAGCCATAGCGTCTACTGCTTTGTTTAAAACATGAGGTATTTGATGAAACTTGACTTTGTCAAAGTACTCTTTAAAGCTATCAGCCATGCGCTTGTACGGAGCAAGCTTCTCATCCTTAGTCTCATAATCATCATTTACTTGTCTTATTACTAGTTGAGAATCGCCATATACCTGTAGGTTCTTGATTTTCCACTTGACTGCCATGTGTAAACCTATCACTAAAGCTTCACATTCCGCCATGTTGTTAGTGCATGGAAATGCAATCCTGAATGATTTAGGGATGGAATCACCCTGTGGTATGATAAATAGTATACCAGCCCCTGAACCATGATTTGTATGTGAGCCATCAAAGTATAGTTTCCATGTTATGTTTGTGTCAAGTGTGAATATGAACTCATTAGGAAAGTTTGCAACTAATGGGTGATCTACCTGTGTGGGTGCGTCAGCTAACTGATCAACAATGACCTATCCTTTAATAGCTTTTCTATCTACATACTAGATATCATACTCACTAAGTATCATAACCCAGTTGGCCAATCATCCTATTAATGTTGCCTTGCTGAGAAGATATTTTAAAGGGTCTATTTTAGCGATCAACATTGTTTGGTGGTTTAGCATTTAGTACCTCAGTTTTTGGGTAGTGAATACTACTGCAAGATAGGCACGTTCAATGTTACTATAGTTGAGCTCATAACCAACCAAAGTCTGGCTGATATAATAGACTGCCCTTTCATGACCTTCATCGTCATTCTGTGCAAGCAATGCTCTGAGTGATGAATGGGTTGCTATAATATAAAGAATCAATGGTCTTCCTTCAACAGGTGGCATTAAGACAGGTGGTGTAAGTAAATATTCTTTAATCAGTTGAAAAGCCTCTTCACACCTAGCTATCCATACAAATGGTACTCCTTTCCTAAGAAGATGTTGAAAAGGATGTGTCTTGTCTGCTAGCTGCACTATAAACCTTCTGATAGATTGCAACCTTCCCTGTAGTGTCCTTAGTTGATTGAGATTAGTGGGAGGAGGCATATCCATAATTGCTTTCACCTTGGCAGGATCCACTTCAATTCCTCATATAGAAATGATAAAACCTAACAACTTTCCTGACTTGACTCCAAACACACATTTCTTTGGATTAAGTCTAACTTTATACTTTTCCATCCTCTAAAATATCTTTTCTAAAACCTGTAAATGTTCTGCCCTTGTCTTGGATTTTACAATAAGGTCATCGACATAATCCTCCATACAAGTGTGTACTAAATCATGAAAGATAGTAGTCATGGCACACTGATAGGTTGCTTCGGCATTCTTGAGTCCAAAGGGCATGACATTCCAGCAATACGTTTCCCAAGGACAAGTGAAAGCCATCTTGTGTTGATCTTCAATTGCAATTCTGATATGGTTATATCCTGAGAATCCATCCATAAGGGACAACATCTCATATCCTACTGTCATGTCAACTATCATGTCTATATTAGGCAAAGGGAAGTCATCCTTAGGAAAAGCTTTGTTGATGTCTCTAAAGTCAGTATAGATGCGGATGCCCCCAGTTGGTTTAGTGACTAGCACTAGATTGGAGATCCACTTAGCATAGTCAATAGATCTGATAAAACCAACGTCTAACAATTTCTTAAGTTTTGCCTTGACTAATAAAGCAATCTATGGGTGCATTTTTCTCAACTTCTATTTCACTGGTTTGGCACCTGGTTGTAGGGGCAACTAATGTAGAACAAGTTCAGGATCTAACCCTGGCATATCGGCATATGCCCAAGCAAAATTTATCTGTCTCTGTGCAAAGAAGTCGTGGAACTCTGATTTCTCTTCTATTGTCAATGACGCTGCCAAATAAACTAGTCGAGGATTCTCTTTTGTGCCTATGTTGACTTCTACGGTTTCTTCAACGAGCATGGGTGACTTTTCCTACACAATGGGGAGAATGTTCAAACCTCCATCCTTAGGTTCCTTAGAAAGTTTTCACCTTTGGATGCGTCCTTTCTTTTTACTTTTTCATTGTCTAGAGGTGCCTTTTGGTTTTCACCTAGAGACTCATCCTTTTTATTTTGTTTATCCTTTTTCTCATTTTTGCAATTGGAGGGTTGAACAGATTCCCCAAAATATGCTTTGTTGTCCAAGTCTATGGTAAAACCAGCTTTATGATCCCCATTAGGTATGCCTTCACGTAATCCCAAGAATTCAGCAATTGCTTCGTCATTCTCAAAAGTGTCTAAGATGGGTGTATCTTGTTGATCCCAATCAATGAGTTGGGGATAAACTAAGTTCATGTTATCATCGGAGTTATCAAAGTCTAATGGGGTCAAGGTAAAGATTGAATTATTCATGTGGTTACAAAAATCTTGTACCAGGTCTATTTTTCTCTTAGGTTTGGGTCTAGGTAGATGAATAGGTGGGCCTAATGCCAAGGTTTGACAATCGGAAATAGGTGGCTCAGGTTGCCATGAGGTAGGATCAAGTGATTCCCATTAGTAATGTTTAAACCATTCCTCTTTTGTCATTTTCTTTGGTGGACAGTAATTTAAGGGATTTGGTGAGGAACTTAACATCAAGTCAAGTTCTCCAAATAACTTGTCAAGGTCCATGGAAGAAGTAGAGGATAAGGAATCCCACTCATAATCATTAGAGTCAGGGGAGTTACAATGATTTTGGTCCACTGGTTCGTGAGATGTCTTAATATCTTCTAAAGCACATACTTCCTCAAGTAAGGGTAATGGAGTACTAGGAACGCCAATCTGAATCGGTTGAAATCCTAGCCCTACTCCTTTTGGCCACTAAGAAACAAATATTGGTTCAATTATGCCCTCTTGGTTTAAGCCTAAACCACTTTTTCCATCATATCCTTTGCTTTGCATGATTTTGAAACCATTTCCATATAGACTTCTAGGAATATGAGCAAGTAAAAGGGGTTCTTGGTTATCTTCCTTATACAGCCAGGAAGTGACATCTTCTATATCTACAGCCTCTTTACTTAATTCACCCCATTTAGTGAAATTTGTTGTGGGGGGAACATGTATAGTGATCATAGACTATCCCCTACCTGTTATAGGTAAACCATATGACTAAGGAGGAACCAAATGGCTAACACAATAAGAAGTCTTCATATAATACTCTCTGCAACCCTTGTCTTCGATCTCAACCCTAGGAGTGGTAGGAAGTGAGGGTGAAATAGATGTTCGAGTGAGTGTGGATGGGTCAACATAAGAAGATGGATTAGATAGTGAGGCCTCTTTGTTGACCGGAACTTGGCGTTGAGGGATCTCCTTCAGATTGGTGCAATACTGGAAAGGATCGGGATCACCATCTATAGTTATTTCGGTGCCATTGTAAGGAAATTTAAGACACTGATGATATGTGGAAGGGACCACCTTCATGGCATGAATCCATGGTCTACTGAGCAAAAGGTTATAAGGAAGGGTGAGATCCAAGACCTAGAATTTTGTCTCCATTACCACAGGACCAATTCTGATAGGAAGTGTTACCACCCCCTTTGATTTTCATTCCTCATCATCATAAGCTTTTATGACAATAATTTTGGTCATGTCTACGCATGCTTCTGAGATACCTAATGCCTTAATTAGTTTTAAAGTGCATAGATTTAACCCTACTCCTTCGTCTACCAAAACTCGTCTAACTTTGGTGTCATCAACAAGGACTTCTAGATGTAAAGGGTCATTGTGGTTCATCTTTTCTGTGGCATAGTCTTGTTCAGAAAACGTGGCATGATGATTATTGGTGAAGTAGCCCACCATTTCCTAGAAACAATTGACATCAAGGTCATTAGGGACCGTGGTGTTCTATAGAGCCTTATCAAGGATAGATCGATGCTCAGGAGAGATACACAACAATTCCAAGATTGAAATTTGGGTTGGGGTCTTCCCCAGTTGGTCAAGTAAGTTATATTGTAACTTGGAAGGTTGGGGTGTTTGCTGTGATGGAGGGCCTTGGATAATGAACTTAGTACAACGAGTATTAACTGCACACTCAGGATTAGCATTGATAGTAATGGTATTGATGTTTTGATCGGTGGCACGAAGGCAATGAATGATTTTTCCACTATCATAATCATGTTTGATACTCGCATAATTGGCTGACATATTGGTTTTAGTACTTGAACTAGGGACAGTTCCTTTCCCATGGTCATGTAGTGGATCTGAAAAGACTTGATGATCAGTGTTCGATGTCTTTTGTTTTTGTCTACTAACCTCAATAATTCTCCTATCAACAAGATCTTGTATGATATTCTTCAGTTGTCAATAGTTTTGTAGGTTATGCCCCTTTGTCCTATGATAGTCACAAAAGGCATTGTCATCCCACCAAGCTAGTTTAAACTGTCCTGGATCGTATTGTCTTGGTTCCTGCAGTTGTATGAGGTTATGTTGTAATAGTTGTTTGAACACCGACTCAATGGGTTCCCCTAAGGGAGTGAACTCACATTTTTGAAATCTTCTTGGTTGTGGACGTTGAGTATTTGGGACTGTGTTCGGAGGTTGATTGACATCATTAAGCGTGTTAGCAAAAGTATGAGGTCCTTGCAATGTGAGGAGGGGTCCTGCTTGTAGTGTTTTAGCATCAACCATGCCATCATTTATGACATTTTTATTACAAGACCAAAATTTGTTTCTGTCTGTAGGGGTGTTTTGTATGATCAAGTTTCGATTGGATGTTGTCATCTTGAGTTCACCCTTTTCAATGAGATCCTTCTCTATTATCACCCCTTTTTCCACTAATTCTAAAAAAGATATGCAACAATGTACCCTTAAGTTACTCCTGAGTTTTGGATGAAGGTTTTCTTGAAACATTGTAACCTTTTGTTTTTTGGGTATTTCAACAGAACACCTACTAGCAATGTTTCTCCATCTCTGGAAGAGAGCAATGAATGTTTCCCCTTCGTCTTGCGTTGTGTGGCACAAGGTTGGTATATTTATCTCATGGTCAATGTTGAAGGAGAATTGCTCCACAAATTTCTCAACCAGTTCCCCCCAAGATCTAATGCCAGAATCTAGACCCAAAAACCATTCTAGTGCAATTCCCACAAGACTTCTTGGAAATAGCCTCATAAGGTACGTGGGGTCATAAGCGATATCTATACATATGGTAGAAAATTCCCTTATATGTTCTATTGGATTTCGTTTACCATTGTACTTTGGGAGATTTGGTATGACATATCTGTGAGGGAAAGGGGTCATGTACAATGATCTATCAAAAGGGAATGGGCATATGTCCTTTGGAGAAAATGATTTCTTAGTTGACACCAACATATTATCCATTTGAGTTTGCAATGCCTGCATTTGTGTTTGTAAGACGTCAACTTGGGTCAAAGATGTGCTAGGAGGATTATGCGGATCCAAGTATGTATTATGAAATCCAAAGCCTTGTGATGGGTTTCGATTAAATGTTGACATGTGAGGTGGATTTGGACTTGGAATGTTAATAAACGTGCTCTGGTCTAGTATCTGCATAAATTGGTATTGACCTGGGTTTTGTGTAAATGGATTTCGAGCACCACTCTGTGAAAAGGGGTTTTGATTTGAAATTGATGTGAAATGGTTTTGACTTGGAATCTGTGTGGATGGATTTTGACTACCAATCTGTGAAAAAGGATTCTGATTCGGAACCGATGTAAGTGGATTTTGTGTACCAGTTTGGGAGAGTAAATTCTGACTCAAAAACTATGTGAATGGATTCTGATTGCCATATTGGAAGGAGTGAATACCCCCTACTTGTGTAATACGTGGTATAGTACTAGTGACTTGAGCACTAGGTATGGCAATTGACTATGGTATGGTACTCGTGATACTAGCATTGGGTATAGTCGTTGACTATGAACTTGTGGCACCGACATAAGGTATGGAGGCTGAGGTTTTAGACCTTTTATTCCCAACAAGAGGACTGAAGGGAGTAGATGATGAAGTCCTTGTAGTGAAATTAAATCCTGATGTCATGCTAGATGTACCAAATGGGGACGTATGGATTGTCGTACTCTATGTAGACATGCTAAATGGCATAGTCGTGCTGACTTGAGGTATAGTAGTACTAGCAGTCATAGTATTTGTCCCTTGTGTAGGTTGAGTTTGTAAGGTACTGATATCAAATTCTGGGGGTAAAGTAGCACCTTCAGCTAGCAATTTTCCTAAAAACCATTGACGATCATTTGCTAGGTACTCATCTACAAAAGAGGCAAACTCAGGGTCCTATGCGGCAGCCTCTATGTCCTCTACTACAATATGTCCTTGAGTGTTTCTAGTGGTGAATTTGTCTAATAGAGTCTTATGAGGTCTTGAAGAAAATGGATTGATGAACTCGTTTGGGTTCGACATGTTTTCTCTCTCTCTCTTCTCTTAGACGTAGTTTCAACCATGTAAGACAAGCTCAATATGCGGGATATGCAAGACTATATCTATGAACAATATGACTCTAGTCTATGTTTTTGGATTTTCGTATGCAAAATAAGGAATATCCTAGGATGACACTAGTCTAGACTCTAAAGATGCAAAGTCTAAGCAAGACCCTAAAGTGATCAATTCTATAAACCTTAAGACCAAGGGACCAACTACCTAAAGTCAAACCAAGGTGTCAATTTAGTTAAGTCAAAGAACCAATGTAGGACAAGTTGAGTTTCCTAACTAGACTGATGAGCTAGGATGACTCTCTGTAGGACAAAGTATAAGATGATAAGACTAGGTTCAATGACAAATTTTGTTGACACTATGACTTTTCTAGAGTATAGATGGTAAATCAATCCTAAAGTTTGTAAAAGTGACCTTTCTAGAAGTCTAATGCAAGGTGATATGTACCCTAATATGAAGCTAAACTCTAACTGAAGAAAACTATGGTAACAACTAAATGACCCTAAAGGATGCAAAATTGAGCAAATCGTTTCAGGTTTCTATTCAAGAACTGTTTGTGTGAAGACAACTGAAACTGGTGCAGACGTGATGACTAGAAAGTGACTGTGAATTCTGGTTTTCTGATAATCAGACAAATGCATCTCAGGATTTAACAGATGCGGTGTAAAATTAACAATTGCGGTCTTCCTGACAGATGCGACTCAAAATTACCAGATGCGACTCTAACTTACAGATGCGACCGAGAATATAACGTATGTGGTTTTTCCAAAGCAATTGCAAGCCAAACTGACAGATGCAACTCAGAAATTAACAGATGCAACTCTAAATTATAGTTGCGACTCAAAACTTAACAGATGCGACTCTAAAATTAGATGCATGTTTCTGGTGAATAGTTGCAACTCTCTGTGAATTTTCAGTGACATGAAATTTAAACTGACTCTATTTTTCGTGATCAAATTCTGACAATCACAGACAATCATAAGACAAAGTGTTTTTCAGTTTCGATTTTGGACTCAAAGGACATTTAAAGTGATAACAGACAAGCACATCCTAATAGGCCAAAGGCCTAGGGTTTGTATACTTGGTATAGCCCACCTATTATACCCCGGATTGGTGATGAACACCTTTCTTTCTCGAGAGCGGATAGCTTAGGAATTTGGTGGCATTGGCTCCCCTCCATGGCTCATTAACGTCTTTCAAGCACACCAATTCCAAATTCTTTGGGCAATGACCTCCCAAGAACTACTCTCTCTACTCAAGGGGATCAGTAGTGAGTATCTTCGGGCATGATACTATACCCTACACTAATACCAAGAAACAACCACAAATAGGTTGGTCTCTAAAACAAAAAGGTATTTAATTCGGGCATTCCATTCGTGGGGTGTGATCCATACGGTGCGAGTCCCCTTTCGGATCCATCTCATCAGAACCACACTCGTGATTCTTGGGTTTCCCCAAGAACCCACTTTCATATACCGGTTGGAAGTCCCTCAGGTTCAAGGTGCTACCGGTCTGAGTCGTCCTGGGGTGAGTACTTTTTCCCACCAGAATAGGCCTAAGTTCTAGAGTTGGTAACCATTTCTCTTACACCTAGGATAGCACAGATGCATAAGGGGAGATGATACTTCGATGTACCAAGTCATAAAGGTGACCAAACTTGTGCTTTCGCACCAAACAAAGTAGACACTTGTTAATTTTAATCCAAATGAAAGATTTGCTACGCTACCAAACAATCTGTTTCAAATTTAACTAGGGTCTTCGAAAAACGTCCTACAGAAAACTTGTTAGTAATTTTCAATATTGTCTTCGTCAATCATCCTGCAAAAGCTTGTTAACTCCAAATGGCCACACGCTGAAAATCAAATATCAATAACACGAAAATCAATTGAAAAATCTAGATTACAGAAAACAAAAATAAAAATTTACCAGTCAATTGCGTCATTTCGTTACCAATCAGATGCGTCATTTATTTTTCAGTTGCAACTCGGGAAATCACTTGCAATTCAGGAAACTTCAAATGCATCATTTTTCTATCAGATGCGGTTCAGAAAGTCAATTGCGGTGCAGAAAACTTCACATGCGTCGTTCCGTATGAAAAACCTGCAAAAAATATATATATATCTACGGATCCATGAAGATGGTGTCTTCACGTTGGGTTCACCAAATGTAACACCCTTAGAAAAATTTCACAATAGAAAAAAAAGATCATTAGCAGCAAACATGCAATACAATGCTAAATCTAGAATGCAAATCTAAATGTTAAGCAACAAAGAACATAGGAAAGTCAGAACGTAAACAAAACTAGAACAATCTCACCAATTTCAAACGTATTTCCATGATTCATCTCGATTGCCCTTCTCCATTTTGCTTGTGTAGTATAATTGCCCTCAGATTTTTAGTAAATTCGTGCAAGTATAGCCTAAGATAGTGATTAGCAAAATATCGAAGATTCAAGACAAAAGTGCTCTCAAAAGTCATAAGATTTCATGAGAGATTGGAATGAAGAATGACAAATCAATTTATAGAAAATTGATTATTTGAACGACAGGCCAAGATTAAAAGATCAATGAATGGTTGAGATTGACAGATTAGACATGCATTATGTTAACTGATAGAAGTGACATGAGTGATACAAATTAGGAATAGAATTAAAGATTAAATAAATGATTTAATCTTCAGTTCGACATTCAAAAATAGAAGAAATATC
Source organism: Sequoia sempervirens (assembly GCA_007258455.2). Classification (NCBI taxonomy): domain Eukaryota; kingdom Viridiplantae; phylum Streptophyta; class Pinopsida; order Cupressales; family Cupressaceae; genus Sequoia; species Sequoia sempervirens. Next base: position 106,982 of record VDFB02328332.1, read on the forward strand.
TTTGCATGAAAAAGATGAAGATTGATTATAACGACTCTCTGTTCGAATGCATGCACAAAATTTAATTAATTAAATAAGAATATTTAATTAATATGCATGTGCATGCAAATAAGTTAGAATTGGACGATTTGAATGGTTTGAGGAAGAGATTACTCGAAGACGCCACTTAGACATCAAATCAATAGTTAACTGAGCAATTAAAATAGATGTTTGAGTCAAGTAGAAGTGAATACTTAGATAACTCACATAATTATCTAAAATATACAGGAATGCGTTAAAATAGAATTAATGAATTAAAGAATTCATTTAATTCAAGACTCGATATTTGAAGAATAATTAAATAACTAATATTTATTTAATTAAATGATGAAGGGAGTTTAAATGAATAATTAAATAAAGAATTTATTTAATTATAGTTGAAATATGATAAGAATAAATTAAATAATGATCTATTTAATTTAACCAGAAGAATAAGGTTAATTAGTAAGATAATTAAATAAAAAGGGTTTATTTAATTAATCAGATAGATTAAAGAAAATGTGAATTAATTAAATAATTAAGATTATTTAATTAATATAAGAAATAAATGAAGATGAATTAATTAAATACTTAAGATTATTTAATCAATGACCATGAAGAATACGAATTACGAAGAATGTGGAACTCGCAAGCCTAAACCAAATTTTGGTGTCTACAAGAACTTTTAAGCTTCCTTTTGAATTCGACTCTTCAACAATGACTTGTGCAAGATATTTGAACTAAATATTTGCAGATATGAAGGAACTATCATTCAACAATGTTCATACTGATAAAAATTATCACAATCAAGAAACATTATGACATTAAAAAACAAAGAGACCAAAAGACAAAGGATTTTCCGAGTGGAAAACCCTCCTAGGGTAGAAAAACACTGTTAACAAATCCTTATAGGCTAATTTCTGAGCACCAACTCAAGGAGCACCAACCCCTTAAATTATTTTCAAAACAATAATAATATCAGAGGATCTCTCTGTTTCCTAGTATGCTCAAGAAACTCAACACTCTTATCTACCTAATACCCTTAAGAATCCAACTCTTTGAATCCTTAAAATATTAAATGGAAAAGAATTACAACTCTGTTAGACATCATGTTTTCCAAATTTTGTATTACAGAGTTTTCCAATACATCTCTTGATATGGCCAAAATAACTATATCTTAGAATTTCTATCTAGCCACTTTTCAGTATTCACAACACTAAATTCTATCATATTTTCCAGTGTGTAGTCTTCAAAGAGATTTGAGGTCAAAGGAGAGTTGAAACCTCCTTTCTATTTTCAAGAAAAAGGATGCCAGAAAAGTAAATGTCTTCAGGAGTAATGGTTGAACAACCAAACTGAAAAGATTCAGACTGAAGTTAACAAAGCTTTTTATAATAGAATTCTTCATCTTGTACCTCGCAATATTATTAGTCAAAGTGAAATTAATTTTCCAATACAAGAGTTGTTTCATCCAGGTAAGAGTCATCCTCAACAAATTTGAAACGTGTGAGATCATTTCACTGCTTAAAAAGCACGACTGCCCACCACAATAAAACATAACCTCTAATGCATGAATAACAATACTCTGACAGGGCTTTATTTGCCACATTAGTAACTGAGATGTAGAGAGTAGTTCTAAAAATGGTGATTATAAACCAGTATGTGCAGCATGAAATGCATAAATACTAGAGATTCGATGCCAACCAATGATGTCGGCCTACAACTATATTTAGAAATTCACATGTCGGCCATAGTGACAGATTTTGTTAATCGTTCGTCGAGACATCCAGATAGTCCTTCCAAAGGCAATTAAATCACCAATCATTCCCCTTAGTTATCGCTTTCACCATGACCCATAAGAGTAGGGGAGAAGTCATAACGAATACATTATGTCACGCTGAGAGCTCATATGTTATGTCCTTTTGAATCACTGAGACATAAGCAAGTTTCTCACCGAGATTCCCTTTTGATTCATTCACTATCACTATAGCCTTTTGATATTGGAGAGACATCTCGTAGACTAGTCTTTGTTTTTCTGAGAGGCCCTCATGATCAAACTTGTCGCCATGACATATCGCTCTTGGGGAGACCTCATATAGATAATACTTCGTTATACTGAAAGTCACCCACCATCTTGTGTTTCACTAAGACAAGTTAGATCCTATGCTAACAAAGTCTTTTTATGTCCCATTGGCGAGACTGAAGGTCACTCGCCGAGACCTCATGCTGAAAAACCTAACTCTTACCGAGATGTATACCTTTATGATGTCAGTTGGTATAAGAATTCAAACTTTCCAAGAACTTTCTTCAATTCACATGAGTCATTCCAAAATGTTCATTTTGTTTTATGCATCGACGAGACATATCAATGTTGTGGAGACCTCTCGGAGAGCACACTATGTCATATCAAAAATCTTTATCCACTCTAAGTCGCTGAGACAATACCAACCTCTCGCCAAAAGCCCCTCATAAGACTTAGTCAGCAAGACCTGACGGGTTCGCTATGACATTACACCGAAGCTGAGACCTCCTGCCGATATGCAATTTTTCCACCAGCATTCAACAAGACTAAAGTAAGTTTTCCAAGACGTTACAACAAAGAGAAACCTCTCACCAAAATAATGTGAATATCTCAGTGAGACCCGACCCATTTGGAAAGACCTTTTTTGTGCTAGTTGGCAAGACACAAAGCACTCAATGAAACAACATGCCAAAGACCAAACTCCTGCCGAAATGTGTATCCATTCAATCTCTGGTCGGTGAGACATAACAATCTCGTTGTGACTTCATACCGATGGTATAACTCCTACTGAAAGCTGCCTATATGTAAAATCAAATCGTCATGGCATCAAAAATGTCTTGCTGATAGGAAACACAGATATTTATTAGAAATATGGATCAGGGAGACCCTGGCTTTCTCATGCCGATATGTTCTTTCTTGTCACCGAACCAATGTACAAATAAGATAACTTGAGACTACACGAAGCTTAAACTGAATAGTACCATAAGATATTAAAATTATGAATGTAAACTTTCCACTAAATGCCAAGACATGTAAAGCATATAGACAAAACTATACCAAGATAAAGCATGAGAAACCAATCTGAAACTTTCAACAAGTAGAATAAACTAAAAGGGATTTTGTCATCAAGGACAAACCGTATGATCACAACTAAGAACCAACACAAGCATCACTACCAAATAATTTGAATGATACATCAGGCTTTTGATGAGACCAAGCCTCCTCAAGAGTCATATTTCGCAATGCCTTGTGGGGCATATGGTTCTGAATATAATTAGCACAATTGAGAGATTTAGCCTAAAAAATTGGAGCAATGGACCTAGACTGAATCATACAATTGTCCATCTCCTTGAGTGTCTTGTTCTTTCTCTCTGCCACACTATTTTGTTGAGTAGTGTAGGGAATCATTTGCTAATGAAGAATACCATGCTCACTACAAAAATATTGAAATGCTTGATTGACATACTCCCCCCCATTATCTGTGTATCCATTGAAGATATAAGCCTAACTGCTTCTCCACAAATTTTTTGAAGGTATTGAAGATGGTGAAAACCTCACTCTTGAGCTTCAAAAAGTAAACCCATGTGGGTATGTGCAGGATCATGGTATGCCAAACAGCCCTAAGTGGCAAAAAAATTCAGAACAATTAGAGATATCAACTTCATGTAAAAATTTGGTAAGTTATCTATATTATTTCAAAAACATGAAAGAATAGATTCTGTTGAAATTGAATGTAGTTTCTAAACTACTAGGTTTATTTGCAAGAGATCTTAAAATTTAAATGTGCATGCTACTAAAGATATATATAGTTCAAGTGCCCAAATATTTCATGCCAAAGTTTGCTCATTGAATCAACATGAGAAACAAAAAATGAACCTAATGAAGACTCAAATCCATCAAACTAATACAAATGGTTCTCATGATCAACTATCCTTGTAGCAAACACCTTCTCAAGATCCTAAAACTCTCTAATAGTCACATTTTGTGGAGTAAACTCAACTGGCTTCCCATCTCCAAAATGATAAATTTGATATATGGAAAGTAGATTCGTTAAAATGTCAGGAACAAGAACATCCTCGATGCAACCATTTACCATATGAATAGAGCTTGTCCCTAAAAATGGAATCTTTGAAGAGTTCCCAACTGCAATATTAGAAGTAGAAGTATGAACAATGGAATCAAGAAGATCACATGAATTGATCATGTTATGTCAAGCACCTGAATCGAGAATCCAACTATCAGATGATGAATGAATGGCCCATGCTAAAAGAGATTGTCCTTTTCCCATGGAAGAAGGCTTAGCCACTAAAATGTTGTGTTTCTTCATAGCTTCCTACAAGGCCTCAAATCTGTTGAAAAAATGAGCCTCATTGTACCTAGTTTTTCGACAAAATGAACAAGGATCTCCTTTCTTTTTCTTGGAATTGGAAGAGAAATCTCTAAAGGTAGAAGAAGGAGATGGATTGGAGTTTTGATTGTTCTTTGGCTTCAGTTTGGGGGGAGTCTCACTACCTAAATATGATTTTTCCTTTGGATTCTTCTTATTATTTCCTTTACCCTTGGATGATTGAGCCATTAGAGCATGATTCTTAGAACTAGGTAGTGCATCCAATTGAATCAATTTGGCATCATCCCTAGTAAGATGCTCACAAAAAAACTCAAAATTAGGCATTTTATAATATTTCCCCATAACATCCATAGTTGAGTAGAAGGTAGAAGAGAACACTTGATAAGGGCCTCTTAACAGATAGAATCAAGAAGATACATTCATCACTAGATTTATCATGCCCACATCCTTTCAATTGTGACAAAATTAGCTTGAATTGTGCAAGGAAATCATGAATTGAAGGAAATGCATCTAGATAAAGTGATTGTAGATCCACTTGAAGCTGCAAGATTATGACTGGTTACTTTTACCATACAATTCTTCAAGTTTATCCCAAACATTCTTAGGTGTTTTACACTCCGCAATATGAAACAAGTTATCAAATACATGTAAGCCAATGAGCCCTTTTGCTTCATCCATTTTACATCTATGGATAATTTTTTCATAATCCCTTGTGAATTCAAGTTGTTTTGCATCAAACATTGGCCAGAGACCCTTAGATTATAATAATTGAGTCATAACTAGCTGCCATGTATGATAATTGTGTGGACTGAGTGCTTCAATTTGCCTTAAATCTACCATGTTGGACAAAAGAATACCAAGAGAAAGAAGAAAATTTGACACTTAAATTGTTCCTTTCACACCCCTAGAATGTATTAAAACTCAATTTGCAACCCTACAACAATTTACAATGAAGAAATTTTGCAATTTGTGCAAGTGACAAGCTCAAATCAACCATTTATAACACATGGTGATTTTTACAATTTATAGAAAAAAAAGCTTGTCAAAAATAAAATTAGAGGTTACAAATAGATTCCTTGTGATTTTCTAAGCAATTTCAAAAAAAAATTTGCCAAATTTTGACTTTGAATGCAAAAGTTATGTCAATTACAAGTAATAAATGTGTGTGTACCTTCAAGCTGAAAAAACTAGCAAAAAAAAGAAAAATCGGAAAAAATCACCTGCACCACTACAAATTTTGTCGAACTAGCTTTCTGACAATATCTCATTTCCAAAAATGTGACACCATGGCGAAAATTTATCCAAATTGGAAAAAAGGGCCTATTTGAGGCACTTTCAAGGCTAAACAGGGTCAAAATTTTAGCCCCTGGCGAGTTGGCCCTCGGTCCCCCATATGACCATGGGCTACACAAGTGCAAAAAAATGGAAAATTGAGGAAGACAACTAGCGGTTTTGGTGTATCTAATCACATGTTGCAGCTTCAAATTCTGGAGGTTAGATAGCCATCCACCTAGCGATTTAGTAGTCGCTCAGTTGGCAACTAAGGACTGGCAGCTAACATTGATAGGTGGCAATTTACAGACCACTGGAAGCTGCTACTTAACTTTCCCACCTAGTGGTGACAGTTTCAAGTGGCAATTAAAGCTGTTGTTGGTTAGGATAAGCTACGGGGAAAAACAACCATCCATAGACTCATTAAGTCTGTCATGCACCCTACGCTTAAAGCACTTAATACACAATGTTTTGAAAATATTTATTTTTTAAATTTTTTGCAAATTTTTACAAAGAAACCACTGAGAAAAACCAAAAACCAAAAATTTAAATATTTTTTTTTTACGATGACGTGTACTTGTGTAGGGGGCATACAACATCCCTTGCAAAAAAAATTATCCCAAATTCAAAATTTTCCAAATATAGGAAAATTATATATCAAAATTCATGTAATCGGCCTCCCAGATGCAATGGAAAGGTTGTTTTTGGCCAAAAATGCTCCTATAAAAAGTTGTTCACCAAATCTGAGCTCCAAACCCTTGTTTTCCAAAGTTGCAAATGGTGACCAAATTGAGTGAAACAAAAGCCAAATCTGACTTTCTCAAGCCTCTTAAACACAATGGGACAACCAAAAATACTACCACTATAGCCAAAAGTGTTGCAATCACCAGATCTCACCAAAAATCATACATGAAATATAGGATTAACAAATCTTTGTGAACCCTTTTTGATTCTCAAGATCATATTGAAACACAAGAGAAGAGCATACACAAAATTTGCAAGATCATGAAAGAAACTCAAATCATAATAGAACACTTGATGGTAGAAACTCTCTAATGAAAAAAGGAAGGGGCTTACAAGATTCAAAGCTCTAATACCATGTTGAAGTGAGCAGCGAAGATCTTCAATCTACAACAACAAAAGACATCCACAAGAGATAGAGAGAAGTACCAATGAAGATGATATTCCACCAAACAAGAATTGTACTGTGATACAATATAGTCAATATGACATACAAGATGTGATGCAAAATATGCAATAGATGCCTTGCTTATAAAGGCAAGGGTGAGATAGGATTAGACAAGATCATGACAAGTATCTTAATCCTATCACATGAGACAACTAACTCATAACTACCTATGATAATGTAAAGTCTAGATAAGACAACTAAGACTTCTAGAAGAATGCTTATATCCTAAGTAAAATTAACATGTGAACTAAGTCCCCCAAATCCCTAGTAAATAATTAACTAGGTACAAGACATTATTCACACCAACACTCAAGGCCTCTCTTTCCCCATCCTACATCATTTATACAATGCAGGAGTAATACTTTGCTATTTGTACCTAACCTAAAATTCAAAAATTATTAACCCCGACCCTTTTCCACTAGCCATTGCCAACCAACTCCGTACATGTTCATGTGATGATTTGTTGTCTAGTATTTGAAGACATCCATTTGGACATTAATTGAAAGTTATACATTATTTGAAATCCTAGAGTATTAAAGAACATTCAATAAGAAATTTTCAACTTGGAGCTTCAAATGAACCAGTACTTACATCAAGATCATAATTTAGATCATTTGCACAAATTCTTGCTATCTACCATTTTTGTGACTATAAAGTTGGTTCAAGGGTTTGACCTAAGATAATTAGGCCCTTACAATCTAATGATTTCCCCAATGTATTTCAAAACATTGCTAGTCCTTAACAATCAATAAATAGTAGAGATATTGCAAACTGGATCACAAAAGTCCACTCTACACTATATCAAGGTCATGTGACAAAGATAAAATCTACATGTATAATTGATCTAGAGCTATGGAATCAACTCATGATGAGCTACAGGTGTACACATGTTTTTAGATAGTTTTCATATTGACAACACTTGTTTTTGATATACTTTTCAATAGAGATACACAGTTCATCAAGTATGATTCTTCATTTTTGTTCCAACAACTAAGTAGACACTTCCTTCACATTTGGTTTCCTAAATTAGCTTTAATCTAAGTTATTTTTATTTCATAGCCACCATTATTCTCATCTCAGCTAATTTATGTGATTTTAATATTTATTTAATTATCTTAGATTAATATTAGGAAAAACTTAGTTTTCTTTTTCATTTTTTGGTGAACCCATCCAATCTTACACCAATCTAGGGTTTTGATTCAAGGACAAACCTGAATTTTTTTATGGGTTTCCAAATATATACGTTCTAATATCAGTATATCATTTCTTAGATCTCACTAAGGTATATTGTTCCTATTCATCATTAGTTCATTTCTATATCCTCCCCTCTAGGGTTTACATTCTTCAATATTCCCACCTTACCCACCCTTGGATACCCTATCAAGGTTTCATTTTTAGACATGATATATCACTAATTTTTATTACTTTTAAGTTAATAATAAAAATATTGATCTTTATATTTCTATATTTTATTTATATTCCATTAGAAACTCATGATTCTAATATTTTATTGCACAGAGTGCTCATTTAAACCCTACTATGGCCACTAAGTCTAATAACTTTGATGCCCATGTCAATAATCACTTACAAGATCTATAAGACTAATTATGATGTCTACTTGGCTAAGCAATACCTTTCACTTATTAGGTGAATACTAATTGATACTCTTATGCAAGTTGATTATCCTTATCAAATAAAATATATATTTATAAGATATTATACTTGGGTGTCCCTATGGAATGGGTATTATACATGATATTATCTCTCTATTGACTCCTTCTAATGGCATACTAATGTAGGAGCATCTGTGGCTACAGGAAATCTTGTATCAACAAAATTGATTAAAATTTTGAGGTGACATTGTCTAAATAATATTTTGAGTAATTAGGTAATTTCCTTTGTCCAAAAATTAGAATTTAATAATTGAGAAAATTTTGGTTGCAAGTTGTAATATGAAATAGTGTTGGAAAATGTAATTTTAAATGTTTAATTGGAAAAAAATAAACTTGGGCATTGGATTTTCCTAGAGTTTCAAATTGTTACATGACATTCAAAAACTCCTCATTAGTGTTGGCAAAGTGGGATGCCCATAATATGTTGGCTATAAATTTTTAAAAAATAGAATTAATTATGAGGAATGGAGAATCTCGTTGCCAACAATTCATGGTTTTTCTTCTTGGAAGTGGTGTAAACATGCACTAGATGAATTAAAATTTTATTTGATGATTTTAAATTGTCATTTCCAAGTTGGGCATGGACTTGGGAGTTTCAGGATTGTTGGAGTTAATGGTTGTTGGAAAGGGTTGCATTGACAATCTAGTTTGATTTTTTTTTTCCATATTTTTGTGTGTGAGGAGAGGGGCATAGATTTTCCTAGGAAGAGGTTTCAAAATTTATTTTTACATGTTGGATGTGTTAATTAGTAAAAAATGACTTTGGAAGAGGTTTGGTTCAAATTGTCATTGATTGTTTAGAAGAAGATTGTAGGTAGAAGAAGAAAGTTGCTACAAGAAGAAGTGGGAATAAAGAAGGCTTAATAGTGAATGATCTTGCTATTTGTTTCAAACTTCTAAGTCTGGTTTTTTTTTTTTCATCAGTATAGAAGGATGCAATATTGTATTTCAGCTTGGATTTGAACTGGGTATTTCAAGATATTGTTGAGCAATAGAACATTTCATACTTGTTGCTAATTTTTTATATAGATTAAATTAAATTCTAGAAATTTCACTTTTGTGTTTGAAGTGTGTGTTGAGATTTGTTGGAATTCTTTTGCATCAATGATATCAAAACAAGTTCTTCCTAAGTCTACAGGAAGAGCACCGAAGTGACAAAGTTTGCAATAGGACCTGTGAGTTGTGGGTGTTGAGAAAATGCCTCCTAGAATAGTGTTGAAATTTCATGCCCCCCTTTGATGTCCCATCATTGATAACTGATTTGAGAGATCCCCCATGGGCCATCTTGCATGTTTTCTCCTTGAAGTTTCCTAAATTTTGGGTTTTCGGGTTTTCTCTTACTTGCTTAACTTGCATGCTTTCTACATCACTCTTTCTCCTTCTCTTCCTTCCCTTTTTTTCTTCTAAGTGTTTTGGGTGTCAACCTTTTCCCTTATCCTTTACCCTTTACTAATTTCTAAAGGTCATCCTCAGTCCTTAGCTTTGACCACTGAAGCTCGATTAAGTTTCAAGACTTGTCTAAGTCTTTGTTTGTCAGACTTCGGGGGTTGGCCTTCCCTCTTTCCTCTTCCCTTGTGCTTTTCTTCTATCGTCCTTCAGTAGGTTCAACCTTCACCCTTGCATCTTACCTCTTACCTTTGGAGGTAAGAGGTAAGGCTTCCCTCTAATTTTTGAAATATTGGTTTTTCTAGCTTTTAGTCATTGCCTGAGGTTCCTTGATCTTAGCAAAAATTCAAAAATACCTACTCCCACCCTCTATTGATGTACATCCTTTACATGTTGTGAGCCTTGGAAGTTAGGTAATTTTAAATTTACCTCAAATGTATGAATTTAAAATTAAATTTAAGAATTTCAATTTATATTATATATATGCATACATACACATATTTAATTTTATGTTCTTGGATATGTACGTTTATGTTTAGAGCTTAACACATGACTTAATACAAGGATAAGGGCATGAATCGAGATAGGGATTGGGATAGAGCTCATCACATAGTGAGATTAGTTCATCTATTAGTATACATATTAGACATCCTCATTTTCTAGTCATTTTACATGTGTACATGTTATATACATTTATATTCATGTTTTATGAGTTAATTATATCTCTAGACATTTTCTTATTATGATTTCATGTTTTATGCACACATATTATATACACTTATGTTTTACACATGTAAACATTATTTATTTATGTTGGTGTAATTAAAAGTCTTGTACCTTGTCCTAGGTCATAATTACACCTTAGTTAAGTTTACTTAGGGACCACATAGGAGGTTGTTGGAGAATTTCCACTTTTGGTGGACTTGACATGTCATTATCTCATCATTTCCACCTTTTGTGGACACATCATGTGATTATCTCTCCACCTTAAGTGGAGTGATAGGTCTTCATAGTTGTCTCATGTCATAAGATTCTGACACTTGTCATAATCTTATGCCCTCCTATGTTCTCACCTTGGCTATATAACCAAGGGGTCTCTCATTGTAAACAATCCTCTCATATCATATTGATAGAATACAGTTTATTCTTGTCATATTATTTTCTCTCTTTTGTGCTTTTTATTAGGCCTTTAGATCTTGGGTGGCTACCTTCATAGCCAATTCTTACATGGTATCAGAGCTTTTAGAGTGCCTTTAGTTAGTCTTTTGGAGAGATTTTTGGAGGGTTCCATTTTTGGCCTTATATTGCAGGTACATATTGGGAGCTTGTTGCATCAGATCTGAGCTCACCATTGCATCCGGAGTGTCCGAGATAGTCAGATTTTCCTTTTGTTTCATCTCAGTTGGACATCGGAGGCTAAATCTACAAAGGGTTGAAGATTGGAGGTGGTTACCAGATCCAGGAGGTAGCTGCCATTTTAGAGCATTTTCAGCCAAAAAGGACATCGCCATTGCATTCAGAAGGGCCAAAAACCCCTAAATTGACTACCAAATCATCATCCGAATTGGAGCAAGTTGCTCTCGAAGGCAAAAAATTTTAGCAGGCAAGCCGTATGGCCCTACCTGCGCAAGTACAATTTTTTTAATTAAAAAATAAAAATAATTTTTTTTCTGAAAATTGTTTTTAAAATTTTAAAATAAAAAAATGAATTTTTTATTTTAAATCAAAAGTTTTTAAAATAATATAAAATCTTTTTTATAAAAGATTTTAATAATTTTTTTTGTTTTAAACTGCGGTCTTGGATCTGCACCACAAATGCGGCGTTGCGACAATCTTGGCTGTCTGTGGCCTGTCTTGCCCCGGCTTGGTACGGGTTTTTAATAATTTCTTTTATTGTTTTTAAAGTTTTTAAAAATAAAAACTTTGTTTATTTTTAAGAGTTTTTAAAAAATAAAACTTTTATTTTAAAATTTTTTAATAATAATTAAAAAATAAAATTGTTTTTCTTTATTTAATAAAGTTTTTTTCAAAATAAAAAAATTAATTTTTCTTTTTTTTTAATAAAGTTTTTAAAAATAAAACAATGTGTTTTTCTTTATTTTAAAAATCATAAAACAAAAATTAATTTTCTTTTATTATTTTTAATAATAAAGTTTTTTTTAATCAATAATGTTTTTAAATCAAACTTTTAATTAAGTTTTTTTAAAAAAACAAATCATGCTCTCATATGTAAACCTAGAAAAATAATTTTGCCTTCCGATCAAGCCTTGTCCTTGGACCATTTATTCCTCTAATCGACAGTCAAATGGGGGTCAGTTGCTCCTACCGACATCCACCTGGAGGGCTTTTTTCAATGTCTTCAGCGTTGGGTTCTTTTGGTTGGCTTCTTCATCAACATTTCCAGATTTGCATCATGATCATTATAGTTCTCCTCTATGTAATGTTGTAATCGCACTAAAATAAAGTGCCACAATATTCTATTTTAGTGTACTATGTCATGTTTTGTATGCTTCTTTGGATTGATCTATGTATCTAGTGTTAGTTCCTATATACTCAGCGTATGCAGCGGCTGGTTATCCATGCATTTTGGTGAGATGGACTAATCACCATATAGACTCCTATTTTGGAAGCACTCTACCTATCTTCAAAAATTTGGTTCTACATCCAGAGACTTGGTGCATGGCTCCAGTGAGACTTGGATTGTACAAATTGTGCATGGCTCCAGTGAGACATGGATTGTACCAATATGCTATTATTGAGCATTCAGTTAATGCTCACACAGTTGTCTTTTTGGTTTCAACCTTATTCCTGTTGCAGTGTGGATTCATCTACAGTTCTTCATTGATAGATTCTGTAGTTATTTTTGAGTTGACAGATTCAGCTCAGTCACCAGTTATGTGGCATCTTCTGCAGTTGTACTTGATGCCTTCTATCAGTGCTTCACACAGTTTGGCATTTCTTTGGAACAACATTTGGAGGACTCATCATCATCCTTGGTCCACTCTACTTTAGCGTTCACATTTTTCTACATTCTCTCCTTCTTCAATTTAGATTGGGGACTCTTGACATTGTGACATTTAAGCAGTGACTCTCCATTGAGGGGGGATTGCATGGACTATCTCTTATGGGGGGACTTTTTCCTCACTTGAGGTTTTATCCTTCCTAGAGCATGATTCTTTTTTGTATTTCATCTCTCTTTTGGGGGGTAGTTTTTTCCCACTGGGTTTTTCTATCTTTACTCGACTTGTGAGAGATTTCATTGCATTTGTACATGGGTACCTAACATGGCCTCATAGCTGGGACCCATCATTGCATCTTTGTGTCATTTGCACTACTCCCTAAGTTGCACTTAAGGGGGGGTGTTGGTGTAATTAAAAGTCGTGTACCTTGTCCTAGGTCATAATTACACCTTAGTTAAGTTTACTTAGGGACCACATAGGAGGTTGTTGGAGAATTTTCACTTTTGGTGGACTTGACATGTCATTATCTCATCATTTCCACCTTTTCTGGACACATCATGTGATTATCTCTCCACCTTGGTGTAATTAAAAGTCTTGTACCTTGTCCTAGGTCATAATTACACCTTAGTTAAGTTTACTTAGGGACCACATAGGAGGTTGTTGGAGAATTTCCACTTTTGGTGGACTTGACATGTCATTATCTCATCATTTCCACCTTTTGTGGACACATCATGTGATTATCTCTCCACCTTAAGTGGAGTGATAGGTCTTCATAGTTTTCTCATGTCATAAGATTTTGACACTTGTCATAATCTTATGCCCTCCTATGTTCTCACCTTGGCTATATAACCAAGGGGTCTCTCATTGTAAACAATCCTCTCATATCATATTGATAGAATACAGTTTATTCTTGTCATATTATTTTCTCTCTTTTGTGCTTTCTATTAGGCCTCTAGATCTTGGGTGGCTACCTTCATAGCCAATTCTTACAATTTATGATGTTTTATGTTTTATGCACACATTAGAACATCTAGGATATCATTTTCATTATATATATGACATGTTTTATATGTTTTATGAACATTATGAATTATTATTGAAAACTAGTTTATGTACCTTTGGTTATGTTAAAAATTTAATTCTATTTAAATTGATATATCGACTTTGTCAACATACATAAATTTGATAAGTATACTTTTGGTTTTCAAATTTTATGCTTTTAAGGAAAAATATTAATGGTGGTCCACAATTTCTAATGGTCTATAATATAGATTTTAGTTAGAAATATATGTTGAATTCATGTAGAAAGATCTTGGTCTATGTCCAAACCTTTCAGGTTGCCACTTAGTATGCATAGACCTCCTCACAAGCTGAGGTTGAGGTTCTTCATCTTGTTCAAAACTTTCAAAGCTACTTGAGCTCTCCTCATTAATAGGTCCACCAAGAGTACGAAGTTCATCTTTATTAGGTGTAAGAGGAATTTCAACTATCTCCTTTCTTTCTTCTTTCATCTCTAGTTGTAGATCAACTATGGAAGGTTTCAGCTCATGGAAGATCACACTTCTACTATAGAGAACCTTCTCTATAACTAGGTCCCAAAGCTTGTAGCCCTTCACACCAATTTCATAACCGATGAAGATACACTTTACTACCTTGTTCTCCAATTTAGATCTCTTTTCACTAGGCACATAAGCACATGCCTCACAAACAAAGACTCTAATATGCCTCAATGATGGCTTCTTACTAGACCACACTTCCATAGGTGTCTTATCAAAGAGTGTTGAAGTAGGAGATCTCTTAATTAGATAATATGCAATGGATAAAACCTCAACCCAGAACCTTTGTTCAAGACCAGCACCACTTAGCATACTCCTTGCCCTCTCCATTAGCATTTTGTTCATTCTCTCCACAACTCCATTTTTTGTGGAGTGTAGGGAGTTGTTTTATGTCTCTTAATCTCATAGTCCTTATAAAACCTTTCGAAATCTATAGAAAAAAACTCACCACCATTATCCGTCCTCAAACACTTTATTTTCCTAGCAATATGATTTTCTACCAAGGTTTTGAACTCCTCAAATCTATTGGATACTTCAGTTTTACTTCTAAGAAAATGCACAAATGTCCTCAAATAATCATCTATGAACAAAAAAAAATACATAGATTTCAATAACGAAGGAACATTAACTAGACCAAACAGATCAATATGAATATAATCTAGAATTCTAGAAGATTTATGAGAACTGGAATAAAAAGAAACATGGTGTTGTTTTCCATATATACAATGTTCACAAAAATAAAACTTGAGATTACAATCATCAAGCCCATCAACCAGGCTTTTAAACCTTTTTCACCAATGTGGTGAAGCCTCTAGTGCCACAATATTGTCTTCTCCGCTAGGAGCTTCACATCTCAAGAATCAACACCATCAGGAAGAATACCCTCCTTCTCTAATTGATTATATGAAGAATAACTTTTCCCATATTTCATAGAAGTACTATTGCACTAAACCATGCAAGCATCCAACTTATATAGAGTGCCAATTCATGCACCCTTAGCAAGCACCATAGAACCTCTAGTCATTTTAAAAATACCATTTGAGAAAGATACTTACACACCCAAATCATTCAAATTACTTAAAACTTAGAGTAAATTTTGTGCCAGACTAGGGATATGCCACACCATCAATTCCCTTTATCCTTCCATCTAGAAACCAAATCCCAACTCTTCCATGACCAATAATTTCCAAGTGAGAATCATCACCTAGATATACCTTTCCACTAGCATACTCTTCGTATTTTGAAAACCAACCCCTATGAGAGATCATGTGAAAATATTCACCTAATTCAATTAACCACAAAAATTTTGATGCATGAGTTTCCAAGGCTGCTATGAAAGCATTTTCAGCATCCTGAGAAGATTCATTATTAGAAAAATTATTGTTTTTCTTTTTCTTCTCTTCTTTGCAGTCTTTGTGGATATGTCTGAATTGCCCACAATTCCAACATTTCAGCTTGGATTTCTTACTAGGAGACTTTGAGCTCCCATCTAACTTGGATCTATACTTCTTTTCCTTCTTGTCTCTCTTCTTTCATCTACCTCAAATAGCAAGGGCCTCCTTGGCCATCTCATAAGACTTCCTTCACAATTATTTTGACAACAACAAAGCAACCACATCTTCCATCTTGAAAGTGATTGTTGTACTCCCAATAGCCATTACGAGGTGATCCCATGTGTTAGGAAAAGAATGCAATAGGAGCATGCAATGATTCTCATCATCTATCTTCACACCAACAGACCCCAACTAAGCAACAATCATGTTAAACATTTAGATGATCTACAACAGATGCTTCTTCCTCCATCTTCAAAGAGTATAACTTATTTATTAGGAATAACTTATTCACCAAGGATTTCCATTAATAAATGTCACCAATCATTTTCTAGAGAAGTTTTGTGGTCTTCTCTTCATGGACATTCAAGAGAATAGAATCGTCTAAGCACAATAGGATCAGACCCTTGGATTTTTGGTCCATTGCATCCTAGTAAATTTGTGAGGTTTTTGATGGTTTGTTACTAGATACCACATCCCATAGCTCTCTATCAATGATAAAATATTCCATCTTGAGTTTCCACAACTCAAAATTACCGCCATTGAATTTTTCTATTTCTATTCTTTTGAATTTTCTCACCATCTTAAATCTATAATAAGATTACAACCATATTTATTTGCAAAACTCCCACTAAAACCAGATTAGCATGAAAAACCCTTGTAAACCACAAGGATAAAAAACCTAGCCAAGCTTTGATACCAACTGCAACAAAAATCAGAGTGTGAACTATGCCTTCCTAATGCTAATCTTCAGGAGAGAAGTGAATAAACCATTCAAAACTTTGTAATTACAATTCATTTAAGATCCACATATTAAAAAAAGATGAATAGAAAATAAAAAACATCAATGCAAGATTTATGTGGGAAAACCCTTTCAGGAAAAATCCCACACACCAAAGCAGATATCTCTTGTATTATAGTAAAACAAATATTACATACAAGTTATAGAGCTATGATCTTTGAGGTGTTCATTCACAAAATGAATATGGCAGCTTTTTATTACATTTACTTTGATATTCTCTTCTATTCCAATGTGTTATGACATTGCATACATACTTCTCAATCATTACAAGAAAACCATCATTCCAACCGAATAGTCATAACCACAATCCGACCGAGTCATTCTTGAATCATCATAGGGTTGCACTGATTCCGCACCACTCTACTAGTTACCATTGTATTGCATGATACTACTCCACCATAATACATCAAAATAGCCATTGTGGTGTCATGGGATGCTTCTATATTGTAGCTCCCCTCATCAGATTGTCATGGGGATGTGGTTTCTATATCGCCACAGTGCAAACCCCCCTCACAGACTATCACAAGGTTGTGAGTTACCTACTACTGTACCATAGACCCTCCACATGGACAGTCATGGGGTTGTGAGCTACCTACCACCATAGCACAATCTCCCATGCATGACTATCACGGGATGGCGAGTAGCGATCAGATGAACATTTACCACCAACCCACCAACACTAGTTTGAACCTCCACAGTACTACGATGTAGTAGATTGAACCTTTAATACCAACCCACCAACTTTATTTTAGACTTCCATGGTACTATGTTGTAGAATATTTTGACTCAACTAAATGTTTTCCTAATTTCAGAGAGCCTTAACCAGTAAGTTTGAGACACCTTAAATTCCTCAACATGCATTTGACCCATATTCTATAGAAGAGCATTCAAAATAGGGTCATAAGATGACTAAGGGCCAATGGAACCTCCTCAAGAATCACCACCACAAGAACCACCTCTACAACCACCTTTGGAGCCACCACCGTGACCACTATCGAAACCACTACTAGGGCTACCTATGTGGAATCCACTAGAGCCACCACCATAGCCACCACCAGAGCCACCACTATGACCACCACCAAAGCCACTATTGGAACCACTGTTAAACATACTGGAACCACTAGCCCCATTCCACTGAAGATTCTACTGCCAAAGGCAGGGTTTTCCCCATGACGAAGAAACTCAAATCCTAGAGGAACCCTACTTCCTTTGATAGTAGGGGGTGGATCAGGAATGGAGATATTAATGGAAGGTCCCATTTTAGCCATGCATGTTGATGTCACAGGAATCAAGATACTAATCTCTTTCATGGTTTCCATGCTCATGAGCTCAAGTAATGCTTGACAGAGGGTTGTAAGATGAGGCATATGCTTACACTAAATCAGTTAGGCCACAAAGATACTCTATGCCTGTTCGATCCTTGCCTAACATATATTTGATCTCATTTGCAATCCTTGTAGCCCTATCCATGCTTTGATCTTTCTCCAATTGGTTTTCAATATCCAATAAACTCTTATCTAGAGCCATGCGATGCTCTGTAGGGATAGGGATAACTTCACTCGCATCGAGAGGTGGAGGCAAAGGGGATGTAGGAGTAGGGGAATGGGTGGTTTCATCAAAGTAACTCGTCTCCACCATTGTTACCATCTCCTAGGAGGCAAGAGTCGAAGTGACCCTTGTAAAGTCCATTCCTAAGTGTCGATGTTGTGCACTTATTCTAACAATGTATCCAAAATTCATAGACTAAGTTGTGAAGCTCATAAAGCATCACAACACACAAGCCCACAACTTACATAGATATGAGAGAAAGAACCTCAACACAAATAAGTGGATATTACAAGTTTCACGCCAGGCTTACTAAAATGAAGAGGAAGGGGATTGATTACTCAAGACTCCAGGTCATGGGAGGGTCTATAATGATCAACTACCTTGATCTACCTCACGCTAACGATTATTAGGGGTAGGTTCAATGTTTTAGGATGGTGAAAAGGAAGGGAAATTTACTTGCCATTATCCTTCTGTCAACCAGAGAGGTTTATAAAATCAGGTGAGAAAATTCATGAGTTTAAACTATAACCTCGATAGCTCTCTATCAAAGGACTCTAGTGTAGAAGATGGTTGACAACATGGTGTGCTTGCATCCTGGTTGGGCACTAGCATCCGTATGGATAGGTAACACTAAGCATAGCTTAAACTAACAAGAATCCACTTATCTACCTAATAAATGGAGTTTCAGGCAACAACAGAAAATTGGAAATGACTAAATAGCTATAACAATAAGAAGAATACTTTAAGTTAAGAAATTAAGGTTGATGAGAACAAAGGTGGTAGAAATACAACTCATGGTTGGTCCAGCCTCCCACAAGCTCCACACAAATGTGATCTCCTACACACGAAAAAGCAAGGAAAATGTTAGGGCTGTTTCAGGGCTTTTCATAGCCAAACCCTCATTTTAGTGTTCCCACCTCTGCAAATAGCCAGAATAGCCATGAGATAGAAAATACGATAAAGAAAGCATGGAAAGAAAGTACTACTGAGCAATGGTAACAACAACATGTTACGTAATCAAATGAAAATGCTAAATGAAATGGATATCACCTACCAAGCAAGGTGCCCTCGAGAACATGAGGGGTGATGTGGGCTCGCAAGCTTGTAGATGCCACCATTGTTGCAACAACATGAGTAGAAAACCCAATAGAGTAAAGTCTTGGAGCTTCAACAATAGATAATGCTATGAATAATGAAGTGTGTAGAATCAAATGGAGTTCAAGAAAATGTGTAGCAATGTGTAGAAGATTGAATGAATGAAGAATGAGATCTTTTTAGCATGGATAGAGGCCAAAAGAGCCATTCGAGCTCGATTATGGGTGTAGGGGCATTACTCTTTGTCACTAATGGAGAAGTTTAACACCTCTATAGATTCCAGAGGTGGGAATCTTTTCAAGTCAAAAGTGCATCGTATAGATTTTTGGACGTTGCACTGGTTTCCCTGACAAAAATTCCCCCATCGACACTACAAACATTTGCCAAGTGGGTGGAAGTGGAATGGGTGAAGTGGAAAAGCATCATCTGGTTTAATTTTTCTAAGGTAAGGGGTGTAAATGGGGAATTTGTGAGGGGTTCAAATTCACTTCATTACAACTCTAAATATATATTTAAGTATTATGTTTAATTAAATAAAAAATTGGATATAAAAATGGTTGTCAAATTTATGTCAAGGTCTATTTTATTATCTACGAGCACTCCATTACAAACTTGTAAAACCCTCTCTCCCTACCCTATTCACTCCCCTCCCCTTATTACCATTATAATTATACCTCTTAACATAATTGTACTAATGTGAATAATGCTAATAATTTTTCTTTTATTATTTATTATTTTAAATTTTTAACTTATAAAAAATATAAATAATTAATATTTAAAAATAATATGTATCAATACTTGAAAATTAAAATTCATATTGTTTATATAAACATGCAAATGTTAAAGCAAAACAAATAAGATTTAAAACTAAATTAAAATAAAACTAATCTAACATGCGATAAAACACCCTAATAGAGCATTCATGATAAGGTCTATGATCAAAAATGTATTTTTCCCAATCTTATAGCATGATTTTTAAATATGAAGGATATATCTCAATTCATAGATGTTGCAAATGAGGATGAGGATGAGATGGAGTGGATAAGAATGGAATGGTTATTATTAGTTAGTTGTTGACTTCAATTATTTGATTCAATTATTTATTTATTTTCTTATTCAATTAATTGATTTGTTTCATGATTTTTCCTTTTTAAAGATTTATTGCTCATTTTGAGTACTTAGTTAATTGAATGTTTTGATTTGATTTGACTTTATGATATATTAAATTGATTTTAGAATATTGATGGATTATTTGATTTTGGTTATCGATTATGATTTGTGAAATAATTTAAATTAATTAAATCATAAGAATTATTAATCAATTTTATTTTATTAAGCAAATTAAGTGACAACTTAATTAATGATTGATTAATGATGGGTGGTTAATATTTATTAGGCATGAGGATGGAATTAGTGAAATTTAAGTATACATTTTTCCCATACTTAAAATAACATGTTGCAACTATAAGAAGCAATGAGATTTTATAAAAGTAGATATAGGAACCTAGCAATGGAAGATGGCCCAAGAATCAAAGATTAAGGATTGATTAATTTACAAAAATTGTTGACGCAAAATGGATACATCTTGAAAACAACATGAGGATTGGTTGAGATTGGATTTGAAGGATGCTTCAATGCTTGGAAATGTTTCAAATTTACAATTAGATGGATTTAGTATTGAATGGATGCTGGGATACCCCCTTGAAAGAATGGGTGGGTTTGAAGAACACAAGTGTGCTCTTGAAATGGATGAAGTTGAAATTAGTAAAGGGATGAATAGGTTCATACTAGGATAGAATGATTAATTTAGTAGATGAGGATGATAGAAGTGTAAATAAGGGAGAATGAGATCTTTTTTAAGTCACTTGAGTATATGTATATGTTGAGAATGTATGAAGAGATTCCAACATGTTTAAGTAATAATTTTTATTTTACATATATTTTATGCTATAAAGTACCATGATGATGATGTGTCATATGCATAGACGAATAACTTGCAACAATAAATTGATCAAAATATAAAAGAATAAAAGTAACAAAATAAAGGTAAACACATAGATGCATGAAAAGAAGCAACAAAAAATATGAACATGCATATGCATGAAGGAAGAAAATAGAAGAGAAACAATATATATAAAGTTAAAGACACAACTCATACCCCAATGATTTATAACCTCAAGATGCAATATAGTATGAGGAACTATGGTGTCCTTGGGGAAGTATGTTATGGGATCTAAACCAAACATGAAAAAAATAGCCAAGGTATCTCTCATCCTCAAGGTGTCATGATTATGATAGTGATATTTGGGTCATCCAAACTAGAGTAATATAGTAGGATCAATGTGTTGGTTTGCTTGCTTGCTTTGATAACAAGAGTGTGACATGTTAAAGCTCATTATAAAAAACATGGCAATGATATCTTTAGATTGGAAGGACCAAATGAAACTGGTGTCAAAAGGGGTAGATTATAATTCCTTTATAATGGTAGGTGTTTTCCCAAAGAGCCAAAGAGTTTTCCAAAGTACTAATCAAGGTATAATCTTGTAAATTGCATTAAGGGTTCATGAGTAAGGTTTTGGTAAATTGATGAAATTGGTGAAAATTATGTTCATAAGTGTCTAGAGTACTTATAGATAAGAGGTTATTTACTATCATACATGACACCTTTAAACATGTTTCTATTGTGATGCTTGTCCAATAAAATAGTTTTCACCAAAGAATTTTTTTTCTCTTTACTATTTTTTTTTTTTTTGGTTGTTAGACATAATTATTGTGAATAGATTTTCATTATGCTGACTACCCTAAGGCACCACATAAATTTTTTTCACCAAAGGTTGATGTTTTCTTTTTATTTATTTTGTTATTTATTTATTTATTTATTTTTGTTGGCAATACATGACACCTATGAATAGTTTTTCATCATGGTGACTACCCTAAGACACCATAGAAATGGTTTTCAACAAAGGAAAATTTGTTATCTTTACTATTTTTGTTAAATTTTATTTTTCAGTTTTTTTTTTTTTTTGGTTATAAAAAGTCCTTTGGGCATGATTTTTTTAAGATAGATTACATTAATTAGTTCTTCAAGTTCCTAGCCCTAGGGTATAGGTATCCTATATGATCATAATCCATATTTTGCAACAATGGTGTAGGGACCAACCAATCAGGCTCAAAATTTCCTTTCTTTTCACTATCATAATTTGTGTTTCTCTAAATTTTCATAAGGAACAAGTCACCAATTTTGAACTCTCTACTATGGAGATGTTTTTGGTAGCTATGTTGATGATGACTCTGGTAGATATTCATCTAATCTAGAGCTACAAGGTGATTTTTATCCAAGAGTTTCAATTCATGTAGGTTTGTATTTAAATATTTCTCCTCATCAATGAGATGTTGTAATGGTACATGCAAGGAGGGAAGTTCAACCTCAGTTGACAAGATAGCTTTGGTACTATAGAATAAAAAGCATGGAGTAGCTCTTGTGGGTGTATTTATATTACAATGATATGCCCAAAGGGTGAGGTGGAGTTGTAAGTGTCAATCATGGCCAATGTCAATGATGATTTTCTTGAGGATTTTGATAAGGCTTTTATGTGATGCCATAGCTTGAGTATTTCCCTAAAGGTATTAAAGAGTGGACCATTTGTGCTTGATACAAAATTTATTACTAATGGTTTTTACTTAATTTGTTTCTTAAAGTATCAACCATTATCAGTAATGATAGGACTATAAATACCATATCAATAGATAATATTGTTGAGGATAAATTTTGGAATTTTCTTGTTAATCACATAAGTGAGAGGAATGGCATCTACCCACTTAGTCAAGTATTTTGTTGTAGCAATAATGTGTTTATGCCCATCAAATGAGGGGGATTTATCTTTCTGATGAGGTCAAATCCCTATCTAGAAAAATTCCAAGTACTTTTTATGGGATGCAAAAATTATGAAGGTGTGTGAATTAGTTTTGTGTGCTTCTAATAAGAAAGGTATTTTTTTACATATTGACAAGTGTCATGATTCATGGTTGTGCAATAGTATGTAGTTATGAGAAACTTCTTTACAAGTTTTATACTATTAATATGAGTCCCACAAATACAATTTTAAAATTTTGAACTATTGAATTAGCTTCATCCAAGTTAAGATATCATAGTAGTGTACCATTGTAACCCACATGATAGAGGGTACAATAAAGGATGGTGAAATAGGTAGAACATTAGATAAATATACATTTTTGGTTATTAGATAAGTTGGGTGGGATAGTTTGGTTACCTAGGTAGACATGGATATCATGATGCCAAGGGGAAGTGGAACCAACCACATCATATACCATATCAATGAAAATAAATTAATATGAAATTATTAACAAGTGTTCAACTAAAAAATGTTCTTCACCTACATTAGGAGAGATGTGAAGTAGAGAACCAATAGTATTCATTGCATTAGCAAGCTTTTTAAAATGCAAATAACATGATTGAGCTATTTCTGAGTGAAATAATACTTAAAACTATCTATCATATGCTTATAGGGGAACAACTTCTTATCCTTGGTACAATAACTTCATATGTGACCTACTTGTGGATTAATTTTGAATCTATGAAGATTAAAAGATACTAGAAGTTCCATTGAATTATGGTCTCATACTCTGCTATATTATTGGTGCATAGAAAGGTAATTATAGAAGATCAAAGGATAAGATCTATCTAAGGTGTTACAAGAAAGAGTCATGTCGTGATCCATGAATGGTGTAAGAGCCATCAAAATATAGTGTCCATTCTTTTGATTCATTTATGTGGAGAAGGAAATCATGTAGAAATTATGTAAGGACTTTGTATCTTCTAAAGGTGCTACTACTAGTTGGTCAACAGTGACATCCTTTTATAGATTTTTTTATCAAAAAAATTAATTTCAAAATTTTTGAGGAGAATCACCTATTTTTTCATACAACTTTTCCATATTATTTTGGAAATATATTGTAGAGGGCCAATATTTGCAATGAGCTTGGTATAATGTGAGATAATACAATGTCTAAGTTTCTAAAAAGAAAATACCATAGCTAGAAAAGCTCTTCCAATGGGTGCGTATTAATGTTCATGGCTAACCAAAGTTCTACTAAGATAGTATATGGAAAATTCCTCACCTTGTTCATCATATTGTGCAAAAATTTCCCTCGAGGCATGTTTGGTGGTAGAAATATATATGATTAGTGGTTTCAATCAAGTTTAAGTGTCATAAGCATCAATGGGTTGGCAAGATAATTTTAATGCTATCAAAACCTTGCTCAAAGGAATCATCCCAAATGAAGTTGGTATGTTTTCTAAGTAGATGAGAAAATATTTGACATTTTTTTATGATTTGTGCAATGAATCATATATTGGCCTAATATTTTCATTGAAGACTAAAACTTTGTGTGAGATTTCATGGTGAAGGGATGTCTAGTATATAATTTATTAGTATTGACATCAATTCCACTATGAGAGATTATGTAAACCAAGAGTTCCCCTAGTGACACCAAAGACACTTTCTCATATTCAAGTGAACTTTGTATTATGTGATCCATTATAGGATGTGATGCAAGAAAATGGGGTGATCTTCTCTAGTTTTGGAATTTCCCAAAATGTCATCAACATAATCTTTGACTTCATGATGAAGCATGTCATGAAATATTGTGGTTATAACTCTTTGATAAGTTTCTCCTATATGGTTCAGTCCAAAAGGCATGACCCAATAACAAAGGTTCCCTAAGTTGTAATAAAGACAACCTTATATTGACCCTATAGTGCTATTTATATTTTATTATATCCCCAAGAATCATCCATGAGGTAAATTATTCCATGAATGGTTGTAATATCAATGATCGTGTCAATCTTGGGTAGAGGGAAGTCATATTTTGGGAAAGCTTTATTGATATCATTAAAAAATATGCAAATATGAATATATTGTGTCTTATTTTGAGCTATTACAATATTAAAGATCCATTATGAGCATTCAATAGGCATACTTAATATGGCATCCAATACTTTTGAAGTTCCTCCTTAACCGATAGAGTAATCTTGGGGTGCATTTACAATTTTTTTTGCTTGATGAGCTTGGAATATAGTATGACTACCAATTGATGAATGGTGAAAGAAGGATGTGGACCTAGTATATCTATGTAGGAACAATTTAACACATAATTTTTTTACAATAGGGTGTCCTTATGAGATTTTTGTTCATCTAAGCTCATTCTAGAAGCAAATTTTGTTACAATTTTGTATCTTGTTTAGTGCCCAAATTTATGTGAATGGCATCTTCTACTAAGAGAGGAAGAATATCTCTAGTTCCAAGTAGTTTAAGTAGAGACTCATCATTTTGGACTTCATATAATGGTATGTGTCATGTTTAGCCTATTCAATGAGGGTAGGGAATTTCAAGTCAAGGATAATGGTGAAAAAAATGTCTAGAAAGAGGTTTGTATTGACAATTTTTTCATAAGGATTGTGATGAGTAACAGTTTTAATGTTATTAATGTTAGATGAATAATCATCAGTGCATTTTTAAGAGTCACTAAGGTTATTGAGAGATTCATCCTAAGGTATGTACTCTACTCCTTTCTTAGCTCTATATATTCTAAAAAATAGATAGGTTCTAGGAATGCTTTTTCATTTGCTCCCACACCTTTACCTTTACCTTTGTAGTTCATGTTCTAATAGATTTTAGTTGTTATTCAATAGTCATTACTCTTGAAACAAGAGGAATATTAGTCTTCAATTTGTAAATAGGATGCATTTAAGGACTCAATATTCTCATTAGAAAGAAAATCACGTTTGAGAAAAGTTGTAGTCATATTTCAAGGTATCTAAATTTTTCTCTTGTTCTATATGAGTGCAACCATAAGATTTGAGTGATAAATGGATTTTCCAAATGTTGAAAGCCTCTTGGAGTTAATATTCATCATATCCTTTTTCAATAATCTTGACCTTAGTGGATGGATCGGTAGGGTAGATGTGGTGGATGGTAGATCTTTAGGATCAATATATGAGGAATTTTATTGAGATAGAGGATTTGTAGCTTTAGTGATAGAATAATAGTTTAATTTTTCTTGAATAAATATTTTTTAATTTTGGAAGGGGTTATGATCTATTGGGATAATAAATTCAAAACATTTTTAAAATAATTTGAGGCATTGGTGGAATTTGGACACAATAGCCTACATGGAATTTATCCATGAGTAACTACTTGGAGGCTGTAATATGGAAGGTCAAGATTGACAACATGACAAAGGGTGTTATGGAGAGTAGGTCCAAATTGAAGAGAAATACTTATGATGATGGTAGTCTACATTTTTTTTATTTTCATAAGCTTTTAGTGTAACTATCTAAGGTTTCAACTCCTCTTCTATGTACCCAATATTTTAATAAGTCACAAGGTGCAAAGGTTTAGTCCAAATTGCAAATTGATAAGTACTCTTTTGATTTTGTGTTTAGTAATGAAAGATTCAATGTGAAGTGGATGATTATCTGAAGGATCAAGGGATGGCATATCTCTATGAGTAAGTGTTATGATTATCAAATGTAATATTTATAATAAGTTCCATAAAAATGGATGATTCAATGTCATTTAGAACCCTATACCTTTGTAAGACCTTATCCAATGCGTCTTAATGAGAAAATAATTATTTAAGAAGACCTAAGATAGAAATATTTGTATAAGTCTTGTTGATTTATTTGATAATATCATATGTATGTTTGTAGGAGTAGATAGAGGGGATCTTGAGATGGTGACCATGTGCCTTGACATGTTGTCTCAATATAATGGGGGTTTTATCATGATTATGTTTATTTGTGATGGAGAGTGCACAATGTATCCCAAGACAGAATCATAGTACTAAAAGGATTTGTGGGAGTGAAAAATATATATTTGATTTTATATGGAATTTTTTTTGGTATGGGGATGGCCTTGGTCATGCTTCAAAAAGGTGTTATAGTATATACCTAGGTATATATTAGGAAAAGATGATCGTTCACCTTTGACTTCAATATCACCTCAATCTATCAAAGTTTAGATATATTTTTTTAGTTTCATGTACTTAATTTTCATGTGACCATTGAATTGATGGTATTCACTATATTCATGTTCCTTGTACCATGTAGGTTTTGGTTGGTTATCATCAAAAAATGTAATTAGTGGTAAATTGATCATATTTTCTTGTAAAAGCTTCCTAAAAAATTCCAAGGGTTCACATAAATTATCAATTGATGCCTTATGTTCTCTCTATTAGGTGATCCTACAAGTAATACTAGTTTATTTTGATTTTGTACTATTTAGATATGTTTGGTATCAATGATGTCATTAGTTACATTTTTTGGAAAAAATATGAGGATTTTCATTTTGATTATTGTTATTATTATCCCTGGTAAATATTTTGACCAATCCATTCTAACAACTAGTTCCTTCTTAATTTGACCACCATTTTTAGAGATATTGTCAAAGTTGGATACACAATGAACCTATATGTGGATGGTCATTTTAGTGTTGAGGTTTGTGACAAAAAAATGAACAAGTTGTTTCTTAGGTATATGACATGGAAACCTACTAGCTAGGCTTCACTAGTGTTGAAGGAAAGTGGAAAATCTCTCACCATATCTTTGTTTGACTGATCTAAGTTTAGTTATAAATTCAAGTAACAATACCTAGTGAGAGAACATATGGTATTGTGAGTTATAAAATTGGACAATATGGAAAAACTCATCAAGAGTTGTGTGCCTTCAAAATTCATCTTAATTTTCTTCAAAAATAAGATTTATACATGTGCATAAAATATGAAAGGTCACCACATCCTTGGAAGTTGAAATGGATAGTTGGATGGAGGCCAAACAACTAACTAAATTGAAATATTTAAAGTACTTTTATTTTGGTACCAGGTAACTTGGTAAGGTCATAACTTCTAGCCCATTAGGTGAAATTCAAACCTCTTAGAACCACTAGAAAGGTCTTGAAGAGATATGGTTTCAATTCCTTGGAAAGCATGCCATTGGAAATTCATTCCAAAATATCAATAACAATCCTCAATCCAAACTCCACTTTGAAGGCTTCCAAAATAATAATTTATGTGAACATAGAAAATACTAAAAAAATGGATTTTTTGATATTTCCATCAAGATTTGTGCAAATTCTATCCAAGTGCTCCTAGAATCCATGGGATTATTGGCATTGCATATATCAAGAATCATTAGTAAAATAAAAAGTGTTATATGTCAAATTTTATCTCTCAGTCATCCTGAACACAATCCTACATTGTATTTTTCTCTTGAACACACCTATAAAATGTTGATATTTGAAACTTACATAAGAACTTGAAAACTAGTCACACAAAGACCACTCCAAGACACAAAAGCACACCAATGTAGTTATATAAGGGATAAGTTCCCCACCAGAGTCACCAAAATGTAATGCCTAAGATTTGAAATGTAAAACAAAAATAAACAAGAATGCAAGTGTCTACTTCAAGCCAAGCAAAACCTCTAGATAGAGCTCACAAAAGAGATAAAACAACACAATAACATCAAAATCAACTTAAAATGTTATCCATCACTCCATTGTGATTTGATTTTCTCCTTGATGGATTGATATATGGATACTCTTTGCTTGAAGATACATGTTTTGATAGCATGTACCTAGCATAAAGTGATGATTTATTGGAACAAAAGAAAGGGTTCCTATATATATAGAATTTTGAAAGGATAAATGGATGGTCAAGATTTGAGTGTGAGATCAATGATGGGGGATGGTTCAGAGGATTTCCCTAAGATGAAGGATAGAATGAAGAGTTGAGATGCAAGTGGTTAAAACATGAATGACTAAGATGAACTTGCTAAATTTAGTAAGTGATTGTGAGCATGTACATCTACTGGGGCTATATTCTAGTGTTTGGTAGAGAGAATAATGAAACCATAAAAAATAAGTGTTCTTAGCCATCCTTTATTCTTGGAATGCATTGAGGGACTATAGGCATAATTAAATAATTACGCTGAAGGTGTGTCCTATTTGAGAAGGCCAAGCTAGTTAGTGAAATCAACGATCAAGAGATCACTTAAAAAAATGCAAGATGATTAAATTAATCTTGATCATTCATTACTTTTATCATTTGCCATTTTAAATTTCTTGCCAGTTTTTGCCCTTTCACGGTTATTAAATTCAATGTTTTCATAGGAAGTTATTTTAACAGCGTGTGAGAAAATTAATGCACAACTGACAGTAATGGAAGGAAAGTCACATCATTCCACTTACAAAGTTATTTGCTATTATTATTTTTAATCATTGAATAGTGGGCTTAAAAAGTAAATCGCCTTAGAACACAACTTAGCCGTCAAAACCCACCATAAAACTAGCTTCATTACTATGTAGAAAATATTTATTCAAATGTTTCTAGATCTCCACACTTAAAAGGCCAAAAGCTCAAATGTCTTTGCAAGTGTTTAAATGTTCAAAAATTTCAATATTCTTTTACACTTATATTACCCACAAATTTTTCATTAAGAAGAAAATTTTGCAATTTAACACCAATTGTATGTGTTGTTTCATTATTTTCTTCAAGTAGATTCAATTTCTTTGTCAAGTTTGATAAATTGTTCTCACTTAGTGAAAAAAATACAATTCTATTTTATTGGTAATTGTTTTTTATTAATTTGGGGTTCATTTTAAACACAAATTTGGGAGAGAACAATAAAAGGTTAATTTATAGACTAATAGATTTTAAAATGAGAAAATGGTATTGTTTTTCTTTAATTTTGTTGGTATGAATGTTGATTTAATTTAATTTATAGGAATTTTTTTTTTTTATTAAAGTTATTCAAGGGAACTAAAATTTGGTTAAAGATTTTTATGGGAATTGAATTTTTTGAAATGGTATAATCAAGGAATACAATTGCATTAATTAAATTATAATTGGGGAGGATTTAATGATGTGGTCCATATATATGGATGTGTAAAAATAGATAAAATACAAATAAATGTATGCAAATGTGTGTATATAAGAATATGTGAAGGTTGTGGGTGGATGGGTGGTTGCCACCTCACCCCTAATGGGTGAGGTGGCTAGGATTTCAAGAATTGGGAATGCTTTGTAGGAAATCTCCTTGTTGAGTAACATTTGTATCTTCACGTGTGTGGTGGAAAACATAGACTACATCAACGTTTTTAGTATTTTTCATGGCCCGAAGGAAGGTCCTAGAACTTGTCTTATCCATGATTATCCTTTCAAAGGACAATATGCTTGCGGGAAGGACATGTTGATGTTGTACATAGATAGGTTCCTTTATTTGCATACAATGCTGGATCTTTTCATCACTATATGGTTGGAAAATGAGTAGGTTCATTTTGTTAGTTTCTGGAAAAGAGTTGGAAATGCGGGGTTTGGAAACACTGGTTGCTTTGAAGGTCTCTAAGAGGCAGATTTCCTTTGAAGGGAAGATCACATCGCTTCACCTTCAACGCCTCATTAAGCACCCAAATTTCCTCGTACTTGCGGCCATCTCTTGCATCGCAGGGAAAATTTTTATGGAGAACGTCGAGGGTTACCAGCTCGACTCAAATATTTCTTCAAGGGTGTTGGTGAGTCTTCTGGATGTCGAAGTATCTAAAGGGGAGGCCAAGATAATCATGTGGAGGATATTTAGAAAGGATATGTTGGTTGGCTTGGACCGTGCTCTGGTTGCTGCACATTTAGGGAAAGGGATTTTGCACCTTCGCGACTTGCATTTGCTCGAGGATCCATATGCCTTGGTCAATTACTACCCGTTCTTGTTGGATGTTGTCAGGTTTGAGTTAATGGAGCACAGATGGTTGGCGAATGCTAGTGTTTCTTTCTTAAAAAAGGAGTTTCGTTTGGTGTCTTTGGTGGATTCGACTTTGAAACGTGACTTCCATGTGTTTGCACAACAAAATTTTTGGTAACTAGCTTTGGTGTTTTGTGGGTTTTGGTCTATGGCTTTGTCTAGTTTAGGGTTAGGGTCCTATGTCATTTTCTAAGTAGTATAAATATTATGTTTTAAGTGACTGGTCTTGGTTTCAAAATTGGTCCATCTGCAAACCAGTATGAATGAGCATGCTAAGCCATATAAAGTACATATTGGATACTTACGATACAATAACATAAACTAGAGATTATCACAAGCATAGGAAAAGAAAGTATAACTTTCACAAAAAATATAAACATAGATTATCAAAATACAAAATTATTTATATATATTCATATGTATATGTACGACTTTATATTTATCATGTTTACATTAGAAAATGGAGCTTCTAGTACATTCTTTCAAACACAAAGAATGAAAATAAGGATGTGAATTCCCTCCACCACTTCTTGCATGTGTTCAATCTAGGATGGTGAGAATAAATTTTCATTGAACTCCAGAAAATGAGAAAACAATCCCATGCTATTCCACTTAAGTCCATCCTGGAGGAGAGCTACAACTTCTTCAGTGAAGTCATGGTGAAGTGCTATCGCAATGGAGATAGCGTCGCCCACTAAACCGGTTGTTGGAAATGCATTCAAACCTCTTATGGCCACTCTCACTTTCATTAGATGCTTTGGCTTAACCAAGCGCTCTGCAACCCTTACTCCCCAATCTCGCTTGCCATAGGTACAAATGACATTGTACATCAAGTGCTCTAGAAGCTTAGAATTGTGCACATGAACATGACTCAGGAAATTTTCTTCGATAATCTTCTTGAGGACACCTTCTTCAACATTATTGTGAGAAAAAAAGACATCTTTCAAATGGTCTGCCATCAGCCTTCGAAATTGATTGCATTCCACATCCTCAATTGTGATATAATTATTCTTTGATGAGGTGTTACTCGCAGTGCTCAACATCTCTGAACAATAAAATTAAAATCGTGAAAATGAAGGTAACTCCCTAGGATTTATAGAAGTGGAATGGCATGGTAGGTGATCGATACTAAATATTTTATTGGGAATGATTAAAATTTGTAAGGACAATAATATTTCTTGGGAATTTGATGACGAAGGTTGTTGATGTGGCATAGTTGCATTAAATTCTCAAGTTCAACTAGCTAAAATTTTAAGTTGCCTTCTTAGTTGAGATAGTTCACATGAGAATAATTGTAGAAGGATATATTTATTAAATTAAAATTCTGGGAGTTGCCTGCCACTTACATGTACGTCAGGCCATGGGGCTAGTATACAAGCAAGAATATTTTGATTACCTATCAAAATCAACTTGAGAAAGGAAATGTAATTATGACTGATTTAAAAATAGTCATAAATTTTCTTTGTGTATCAATTCCTTTAAATTAGGGGGTTAGTTGTCACAAAACCGTCACTTGATATGATGGCAACTGATTATATTAACAACCAAGATTCAAGATTAGGGTTTTATAAAATCATGTTCGAGAGACTCTTAGAGGGTCTAAAATTCTTTTCTAGATTGCACTAGGATGTAATAGAAGGAATGAGGAACATTTTGAATTGAATTTTTAATTTTAGATTATTCTTTGTCTATGAGCTTTGAACTATGAATGTGATGTGTATATTGAATGAGTCTATTGGCTTAAGCAATATTTGAAGTTGTATTTTCTATGAAAAATGACTTCTCGATGTTACATTCACTTGTTTGGAATTAAGATCAGTTCTTTTGGGAAACATTTTATCTGCTATTATAGTTCTAGTCTTTGTGCTAGGGGGCTAATGGCTTTATTTAGTTTATCACATTGATTTCATATTTATGGATCAGGGTTAGTTCACCTTTTCTCACTTTTTAGTTAAAAGCATACTCTAAAATGGTTAATTATAACCTTTAAGGGAGTTGTACCTTAGTAAATTTTTTGAGGAAAGTCACAAATGAAATTGTGATCTTTTCTAGTTGTTAGTAACATTGACCTTATTTTAACAGGCTATGGAGTTGATCTAAATGATGTATTTCAATAAGGGCTAATCTGTTCACTAACAGTGGCCCTTCCTATATAACAAACACTTAGCTTTTTCATCTCATTTCTCACACAAATTTCACTTGAACATTTTTATGTTGCCAAAACGCTACATGAGCACACATCAAACATATTGAATCAAGCAGTGCAAGCATATTGTCACAATAGGAGGTTTTGGCAAAGAGTAGATTAGATAAATTCTATGTTGTTTAATCTTCTTAGCCTAATCGTGAGTGTTTTTGTTTGATTTTATTATTAAATTTTACCCTTAGGTAACACTTTTCTTCCACATAACACTAAATTGATTTCATTACACAAAATCAATGTATAGTCCACTTTTAAATGACTACAATTTTAAAAAAATTGAAAAATATGTTGTAGCTATTATAAAAGAATGGAAAACTAAAGTTGTGGTAGGTAATAACAAGTTATAGACTAGTCAAATAAAGAGGCCATAAGAATAGTTATAGCTATACAAAATTGTTGAAGTTTCATTCCTTACTAATTTAACACCTATACATGATGTAGGTTGCAGCCTAAAAATCATAGAAGCCATGAAATATTGGTCCATACTAATAATGGCACTAAATTCAAATAAAAGTAAGCAATTACAAGTAGAAGATCATGGTGCTAATGCAAAGCATCTGGGTTTGTACAAGATAAGTCAAATTAATAAAAGTGGCTAGCTTTAAGCACCATGCTAAGTAGAATCAAATACCAATTTTAGTGGTGTATGACACCCAAAAAGACATGGTGCAACTTTCACATGTTATCATATATTATTTCCTTTTAACATTGCACTATTGGTTCTTCTTCATTCAATATGGTAGAGGTACCCAACAAAGAAATAAAGTTTTTTAACAATTGATTTTTTCCTTCCAATCGATGGATCATAATCCATATTTAAGTTATCAAAGATAATTCTTTCAACTGTTACACCATTAGTCCTTTAGTCTAACATGACATATATAGGTTTGGGAAAATAAATTTAAAATTATATTAATTCCTTCCCACACATAGAAAAATAAAGCTCATTACAATTTTTTCTTTTTAAATGATTATGTTCAAACATTTAAACATAAAAGGGGTGACATGTATGTGGGCCCAAGATTTTTAAGTGGAGGTAAATGATTTTTTTAAGACACATTCTTTTATGAGCTCATGATGAGATAATAAAACAATTTTTTTAGTAAAAGAAACCATAAAAAAATCATGGCATGAAAAGCTATAGAAAGTAAATAGGAAGATATGAAGTTTATTCAAAAAGATAAAGGCAATGAATCAAGGAGGAGTTTTGTGGGCAAGCCAACAAGCACACTTTCTTTGTTTCTTTTTTAGTTTTTCTATTCTCTTATTCTTCTTTTCTCCTTTAATATAAAATATAATAAATTTGATTGTAAGAGAGGGTTTGGAATGTAATTTTGAGGAATTAGAATAGGAGTTATAGTAGATTATCCATTTTTAGAATAGGTGAGATATCTCTCGGTAAAATCTCAAATCTTTGAGACTGCAATTTGTAATTTTTTGAACTTGGTAACATTATGTGACTATACATATATCTAGTTTCTCACCTTGTGTTTATTTTTTCAAATGAAGTTCATATGCTTGTCTAATTATGTCTCCTTTTGTTTTGTCAATTGATTAAATTATATTATTTAGAATAGTTTTCTTTCATTTACAAGTGCAACATCTATTTGTAAATCTAGAACTTCAAACCTTTTACAAGTTAATATCTATGCCATTGTTGCTTTCCATTTATTGCAACCGTGTGTTTATCTTGCTTCTAATTTCAAATCCTGCACACCAAAAGTCATTGCAAGTGAGAAAGTTTTTGCATTAGTTTTTATCCTTTACTATAAGATTTATTTTCATGCATTTTATTCTTTTTTCTTCCCCCTGAGTTAGTGAGCTTATTGGAAAAAATTAGGAAGAACCAATTTCTAAAATCTCATACATTATTTTACAAACTACAACCCACATTTGTGTAGGTCTATACACAGATGCAACATTCAAATGCAAATTTGAACATCAACACAACCCAACATTTTTAGTGTTCATTTTTAATGAGAACAATATATTTGACACATCATAAAATTTTAAACACAATGATAAATTATTATACATCTCCTCTTTTTAATCATATTGATATTGAAATTTGAACATCTATCTTCATTTATTTATCATTCTCAATTGTATATCCTATCACAACAATTTAATTAATACACAGAATGGTGTATTCATGGGGGATCGACTCTCATTCTCAATTCATCAAGACAATATGTAATGATAAATGGAATGCGTGCAAGCCTATTGAACGAAGATTTATAAGATTATCTCATCTTATTCGACGATCAATCGTAAGTCTTGCTGGTGGGACAGAGGTACCCAATAACACCTCGCTTATTCTCTCACTACAAAAAATCAATACCACAACAATCAAAAGTCCAATCGCAAATCCCACACCCACTGCAATTAATGAAATTGGTCCTTCCTCCCCTTCAGTTTCTTCTTCATCCCCTTCTTGAGGAGGAGAAGGAGGAGGAGAAGTACATAATACAAGCAAAGGCGATCCACACAGCTGACTGTTGTTTGCAAAGCTTGCTGCAACAAATGTGGAGAACTGAGTTCCTTCTGGAATCCTGCCTGACAACTTATTATTTGATACATCAAACACCGCTAAAGAGCTTATAGATGTGAGTGTAGAAGGGATTCTACCAGGCAATTGATTGTGTGAAACATCCATCATTTCAAGAGTAGTCAGATTTCCAAAACTGCTGGGAATGGAACCCTTAATAGTGTTCCAAGATATATTTACAGAAAACAGACCCTGAAGATCACCTATTGATGCTGGAATTTCACCTGTAAAGTTATTTGCCGAGAGATCTATCAGTTTGTATCCATCCAGATATTTTAATTGCCTGATTTTCCCCTTATAATTGAGATATATATCAATGGTGAAGAAGAGTGAATATGCTTGAGCAGGGTGGTTAAGTCTCCCTACAATGATCCTTGAGCCCTGCATCCCAGCATAGTCATCCTGCATGCTCTGAAGCTCACCGAGATCTTTTGGTATGCTTCCCCTGAAGTGGTTTCCTGACAGGTCCAAGATGTCAAGTTTACTCAAGTTGCCAATCCCTAATGGAATGAAGCCCTCCAGCTTATTTCGCCCAAGAATAAGCACTTCCAAGTCATGGAATTGAAGAGCCTCGGTTGGGAAATGCCCTGTGACGGAGTTGGAGCCTAGATTGATCACTGCTATGTCAGAAAAGTTTCTCAGAGCCACATGAATGTCTCCTGCAAAATAGTTCCTGTGAAGAACTAAGTACCGTAATGACCCAATGGATCCAATCTCTGGTGGAATCTTTCCTTGTAGCTGATTTTCGCCAACATTTAGTATGGACAGAGAAGTACAATTCTTTAGATTTGGATGCAGAGTTCCAGTAAAAGAGTTCACTGAGAGATCCAGCACTTGCAGTTTGGAGAGTCTGCTAATGATCAAAGGCAATTCTCCCATCAAGGTGTTGCTAGACAAGTTAAGAATCTGAAGACGTGTTGCATTTCCAACTTGTGGGGGAATATATCCATTAAGAAAATTCTGAGACAAGTCCAAGGATAGCAGAGACTCTGTGTTGAAGATTTGTGGAGGTATTTTGCCTGCAGGAAAAATTGTAAGGGGTAAAAACTTTTTTACAAAGTATAGAATAGTTAGCTGAATTGAAACAGTTTATAACATATGAAAAATTGGGCATATTTTTAAAAGGAAAATCTGTTTATTGGCCAATTCAAAATTTTATAATCAGGTCAAACTTGCAGAAAGTACCCATTAAAAAATACCATGTTTACCTGTAAATTTGTTCTGTCCTAGACTCAGATAATTCAGAATTGGTAACTCTGAAAGCCACGAGGGAATCGTTCCTGTCAGCGCATTTCCTGTCAGATTTAGAACACTGAGATTTCTCTGTTGGGATAACCAAATGAGCAGAGGACCCGAGAGCCTGCATCCCGCCATGGACAAATGCTTGAGCTGAAATCTGGGACTGAATCCCATAGACCCTGTATCATCAAAC
Organism: Sequoia sempervirens; assembly: GCA_007258455.2. Taxonomy (NCBI): domain Eukaryota; kingdom Viridiplantae; phylum Streptophyta; class Pinopsida; order Cupressales; family Cupressaceae; genus Sequoia; species Sequoia sempervirens. The sequence goes on from VDFB02328332.1 coordinate 144,399, forward strand.
CGGTTTTGCTGAAGAAACAAAAGAGTAAGCGAGGAGGCATTTTCCATGGACTTGGGAATTCCTCCTGATAATTGGTTGCTGCGAAGATTCATAAGCTCTAGCTTGTCTAGCTCTCCGAAAGAATCCGGTATGGAACCATTCAGACTGTTTGCAGAGATATTCAGCGTTTTCAGTTCTGAGAGTTTCCCCAAGTCATGAGGAATCGCCCCAGCTAAAGAATTCTTGCTAAGATCAAGGAACTGCAACTGATAGAGTTTTGCAAGCCACCCACGAACAGAGCCTGAGAAAGAATTTGATGATAGATCCAGTCTCTGCATATCCCCAAGGTTCTGAAGCGAAGAAGGAATGAGTCCAACCAAGGAATTGTTTGCCACACTCAAAATCTGTAAATGGGTAAGATTTCCAATTTCCGAAGGAAGGAAACCATTGAATTGATTGAAAGACAAATCCAGCTTCACCAATCTGTTCAGTTGGCCAATCAGCGGACCAATGGAGCCATTAATTCTGTTCCTGCTAAGGTCTAGCTCTTCCAACATGCCTAAATTATAATAGAGAGGGGGAATAGAACCTGATAAGCTATTCCCTCGAAGCAAAAGGCTTCTCAGACTTTTGAGCTTTTTGACATCAGGGGGGAGGCTTCCTGATAAATTGTTCCCGCTCAAGTCCAGAGCTTCCAGCTTTGTCAATGTTAAGATTTGTGAAGGGATTGCGCCGCTGAATAAAGCACCACTTACATGTAGTGTAGAGAGATTTGTAAGATTAGCAAGAGGAACAAGGGCGGTTGAAGGAATAGTGACAGCTGTTTCTGTTGTGAGATTGAGGGTGACAGAAATAATATAGCCATCTCTGCTGCAATTCACTCCTTCCCATTGGCAGCATTGATAACCCTCCCAAGAAGAAAGCAGAGATGGAGGTTGAACGTTGGCTCTCAAGCTCAGAAGTGCCCTTCTTTCATCTTTCCTGCAACTATTCACACAATTCAAGAGGCAAAATACCATCATCCATCTACACAGATGTATCACACTCTTGTTCCTACAGACTACTGCCATGACAAAATCTTAGAAAGATCTCAGCATTCAAAATGTGGTGGAACAGATATTTATCAGTTCTTACTACACAGCTAGAAAATGCCAAATAACAATGTGTGTGAATCCATTCAAGGACTTCTTGTTTGAGATAGGCTTAGTTGTAGTTTTACAGCTTTACAAAGTCAGCATACTGTGATCTTATTTATTTTCTGATGTACAATATTGGACATCGATGCTTTTGACTTGCATAGCTGGTGTGCAAATATCTTTAATGTTTTTATGACTACTATTTTTCAATTAATTTTTTTTTATCAATATTTGACTTGTGCACTTTGTCCCTTATCAAAGAATGATAAGTCAATGTTTACAATTTTTTATTATTTTCTATCGAAATTCATAACATTATTATAATATTTTTAAGCATTAACCACTAAGTAGTTTGATATTTAAAATCTCTATGTTAAATATTATTATATACTTCTTATCTCCCTTCTTTAGATTAGTGAAATTCACCCTCAATTGCTTAGAGTATTTATTAGTCTATGTTGTAGGTGTAGAAACATGAAATATTCCCTAGGCATAGTCTCCATCACCTAATCTTAATTGACCAAACATGTGGCCTAAACAAATGCCTTTTACCTAAGATCTTCTACACTTAATTGAATAATCCTATTATTTAATTATTCCCTCTTTTTCATCTCACCTCACAATAAATTAATAAATATTCACATATTCTACCCATTTTTCATCTTACATATTACTAGCAATTGCACCTTGGTGTTCAATGGGTATGCCGAAGAGGTGTAGAAAGTGAATTAGGATAAAAATTGCTCTATTTTTTGCATACATTTGTGTAGTACATTAGATCAATTGATAGGTCATTTAGTAAATGATGTTTGTTCTAAAAAGGTGTTAGTGAAGAAGTGATAGCTTTAAATAAACCATGCATCCACTTACAAGGATGCAAACATGACCAAAATAAAATATTTGAATCAGGAAGATAATTGGGCTCCATTACCAACAACCAACAAGCTCATGTTATGTTTGCAATAGAGAGAGAGAGAGAGAGAGAGAGAGAGAGAGAGAGAGAGAGAGAGAGAGAGAGAGAGAGAGAGAAAATAAATACATAGAGAGGGAGAGAATGATAGAGGGTTGGATAAAAAGATAAAGATAGAGATAAGAAATGAGATATAGATCGAGAGGTAGAGAGAAGAGATATAGGGGTAGAGAGAGATGGAGTGATAACAAGATAGAGATAAACGGAGAGATGGAAGAAGAAATATGAAGAGATAGAAACAAAGAGGCAAAGATATATAGATATAGAGGTCTAGGAAGAGGGAGAGGGAGAGAGAGGGAGAGAGGGGAGAGAGATGGATGGGTAGAGAGTTGAGAAGGCATGTCTAGATATAGAGGGGGGAGAGGAAGAGGGAGACAAATAGATAGAGAGATAAAGAGATAGAGAGAGGTAGGGGGAGATAGAGGTAGAGCAAGAGATAAAGATATAGAGAAATAGGGAGGTAGAGAGGGAGAGACAAAGAGATATAGATAGAGAGATCGAGAGATATAGAGGAAGAGGAAGAGGAAGAGGGAGAGGGGGAGAGAGAGAGAGGGAGAGGGAGAGGGAGAGATAGAGAGATATAGATGGTGAGATAAAGTGATAAAGATATAAAAAATATAGAGAGAGGAGAGAGAGAAGAGACATAGAGAGACAAACAAAGATGGAAAGGATGGAGAAATAGATAGATAAAAATATTCAGAATAATGATATATTTTAAATTTTATTATTTATCTTTTTAGTACGATTAAACTTTATTTGACCCAGTTTTAATGGATTGGATCATTCACTTGTGATATTTAACCAAATAATAACTTCTACTTTAGATATGTGCTCCCTCATAATATTATAATCTAACATATTAAAAATAAAATTTCATAATCCATATTTTTTTGTATATATAAAGTAAATTATATTTAGTTAATTTAGTTAAAATATTAACTATTTGTATTTATGCATAAATTTTCTTGTCTCAAAAAATACATGTATATTTAGTGTTTTATAATATTATATTTTATTAATTTTAATAATAAAATAAATATATTTATTATCAATTTAAAGGTGATTTTTTTTAATAAAATTTAACATTATTTATTTATTTAAAATTTTGGTTTAAATACATCTTGCATATAAAAAAAATGGTTTAAATAAAATAATATTTTAAATATAAAAGTTGTTAACTAATTTCTTAATAAAAATAATTATTTTATAATTAAAAATTATTATAAATTTAAATATTTCAATAAAATACAAAAGATAACATGACCAAATTTAATTTCTCTCAATTTTTTGTTTTTAAAGAAATGATTTATATTCCCTAATACAAAAAATAAAAAATATGAAGTAAATAAAATAACTCTATAATAGCATACACTAAAGACACCAAAGACTTTAAATATGCATCAAATAAAATAATTTCATACGAAGATAAAAACATAATTTTTTAAAGGTATTTAATAAATAAAATAACTCTTTGATGAATAAAAAAAATTCTGTCTTCTAATCTTAAATACATCCATTTAAAAACATAATCCATCTTAAATGAAAAACTTTAAATTGATTCTTTGTACATTATAAGCAATGCTTGATTAAAAAATTCCAATAACAAACAAATGCATATTAAAATTTTACCACTTTTAAATAATAATTTACTATATATATTTATTTTTTGTTTTAAATCACAATATATATGTGTAATGGTTGAATTTGTACATTTATATGATTATTTTGGCCTTCACATACTTTTGTATAATGTTGGGTTCAATTTTTTTACCTTCACATGTTCTTTTTTGTTTTGATCGATAAGAAAGTTTAGCTTATATTGATATAACAAATTTGCATAGTTCTGCCTGAGCAGGATGATTCAAATTGAAACCCACATTATAGACATCAAAATCGGATCTGTAGACCCATATCAAAAAACCATAGAGACTACACCAGATAACCCACATTCCGTAGCATAGTAAAAAAGTGTCACCCTTAAGGTGACATTGAACTCAAAAAAAGTTTCAAATATGTCGTTAGAGTTTGTTATAGTTATGACAACCTTCAATTTTTCCACTTTACAATCTTCCTTAGCTTTGCTTTAAAGAATATTCACATAAGAATTTCCAGTATCAGTCAATGAGTAGGTTTGTGAAACCCTATCAAAGACTGACAAAGGTTTCCAAACCTTTTGTGAGTCCTAAAATGAAACAATCTTTTCTTCAGCATTTTCTCTTTTCTTTCATATATGTTCCTTGAGTAGTTATGAAAACCCCTTCATGCCCCGACAACATTCCCACAACTTGATTAGAAAAGTGAACTCTAAAGTTTCCACAAAGAAATGAGACCAAGGACCAATTATGATAACCTCGTTGGAGACTGACTAAGTTAATGAAACTTCGCAAAAGACTAACAAAACTTATACTTTAGAATTTTTTAGGGAAAATGTGAATGATTTAGGGCATATGACCAAAACTGAGGTAACAATGGCTTTGACTGGGAACAAAGATGACAAGGATGAAGCCAATAACCCAAGGGTACACTTAAGGCCTAGTGTTTAGTCCATTGGGGACATAGTCATATATGGAAAGAGAGGACCAAAACACACCAAAAATGGGACAAACAAGCAAAGACCTAAACTAATAGCACACCAAAATTCAAAAATATGTAAATGGTAGGAGAATCCTACCCCTTCAAGGAAACTGGTTTGATCATGCCAAACCATAAACTAGTTGAGAAACAAACCCACTCCTGAAAAAGCCTGAGTTTTCATGTAATTTATGAAGAATAGAAGAAAGCAAGCACATCCATAAAACCTATTCATTTCATAACAAAGCCCTCTATAAACTAGTATGCCTCTTAATAGCCACTTCCATCATATGTATTCTCCCCCTAATACATGTATACACATATATCAGTTTTTTATATCCCAAATCCATCATCTTTAAAGATCCAACATCTCAACCAAACTCACTTCCATTAACAACGTAAGGAAAGGGTTTTTGACCTTGTTTCCATTTATAATCTTCCTATAAATCAGATGACATAATAGTTTGATTTTTCTTGTCCTTCTCACACTCTATGGAAATATTTTCATTAACTTCTTCATGTTCATGTGACTCACATCTCATTCCATTTTTTTCTCCATGAAAGCATAGTTTCCATATTTTTAAGCTTGTGAACGAATGTTACCATACCTGGAAAATTCTCTTCAAATCTTTCTTCACCTGATCCTTATGTAATCCAATGTTTCATTATCTCAAAAATTTCTTCCCCAAATCCATGGTCGACTTTATCACACCCCTTATTGTTGCAAAATGGTAGTATGTCAGGATCTAAGAGCTCAAACAGAGGATTACTCATGACCTCGTATGATTCATCTAAAATAAAGAGAGGATTAGAGTATATGAACCACTCCACATCATGTTCACTTTTTGATGCCCATATTCATTTAGAAAATTATAATTCAATTATCTTATGCAATGCTAAAGAAGTATTTAGAGACATACCTTCCTCATTCATAGATGAATTACTCATTGTGTTTACCTCTTTAGGACTAAGATCCCTTATGTACTTGCTTTCTTGTTGCTAAAGTCTTTATCCAACACTTCTGAGCACCAATCTAGGATAAAAGTAATATCCTACTAGGTGATCCCACAATAGTGGTTTACAATTTTTGGCCAAATTGGACACTGAATTTTTTCTTAACTAAATCTTCACATTCAGGCACCTATAGCGGTTAAACCGTGAGGAATTTGAAGATGACGCAAACTAGAGTCTCATCACATTTTATCTGTAGATTCTAAAAATATTTTTTTCAAAATTTTTTGAATTAGATTTCACTTCTTTTTCTATCTCCCACAAAAAATGGTTTTTTCATAAAACAACATTTTTAAAAAGTGACGCACACCGTATAATGCATAATTTTTTTTTCTTGAAGGATAAAATTCTAATTCTTTGAATTTAGATTTGTAACTCCAATATCTAGTGCTTCCACTTGGTTAATAGATTTTTATTGAAATTTTTTCTTTAATCAAGTTTCAAAGTCAAACCAATCACAATTCAGACATAACGTGACCATATAATGCATAAATTTTACTGTAGTTATCAAAATTCTTTCTTTCTTTTTGTTGGATCAAGGACTCCAATATCTGGTGCACTCATATTTTTCAAAAAAAAAATTGATAATTGTCTATTTTTCCACATGTGCAAAACAAAGAGTTTCATTTTTTAGTGAAAAACCTATATTTAATAAAACTTAAAAAACAAATAGATAATAAAATCAAAACATATTAAAATTATATTTGTTGGATAGCTTATTTTGAAGGAAACTTGATACCAATTGGGTTTCTGAAATCTCTATTTTCATTCTCAAATTGAGCTTTGAAGTGCAAAATTCTGAGTAATTTTGGTGTCTGAGAGGGTGGAGGTGAAAATAAGGGGGTTTAGTTGAACAAAAATAAAATGTTCAGTCGAATGAGGGTTCGACCGAACTAAGGTTTGACTGAACCCATTTCAAATATAATAAAAAAATAGATTTAAAGGGGGTTCAGTCGAACACGCTAAAGGTGTTCGATTGAACCCTGTCTATTAAAAATATATTTCTTTGTTTTGCCCATTGTATTTTATAATATTTAATATTAATATAAATGTAAATTATATTATTTTTAAAATTATAATATATAATATACTTATTATTACAGTATGTTATAATAATTATATATTATTATTATAATATATAATATAATTATTATTACAATATATTTTCATAATTATATTATTATAATATATTATAACATATAATTATTATAATATTAAAAGTATATAATTAAAAACTATATATACTAGAAATGGTTGAAAAGCATTTTGGGATGAGTTTTGGGTTGGGTAGTTTACCTGAGTGCACGAATGATTCAAACAAAAGTCTTTTCTGAGATCTCATCTAACAATATTGGAATGGCACAACCTTGTTTCATTGCCCCCCAGCAACAGTCTAATATGAATGAACATCTATAGCTCTGCACCCAAGCTCTCCTTGATGCTGGTAGGTGTTCTCTTCAACCAGAAATCATAAAAACATGGGTATTGATGTGGAAATGCATATCAATTTGATTTTCTTAGGGGCATTTTGTTTGTTTATAGATATAAGTAAATATATATTTATGATGGGAATTGTTAGACAAACCAAGTAGCTTGGAAGGAAAATTTTATGGAAGGCCCATATCATTGACATGAGAGAGAGAGATATGGAGGGAGTGGGAGAGAAAGGGAGCATAGGGGCAGGAGGGAGAGTCTTGAGAGAGAGAGGGGGGTGGCAGAGAGATAAAGGGTAGGGGGTACAAGGGTTTGGAATTTAAGGGTTAAGGGTAGAGGGGGGAGAGAGGGAGAGGGGGTAGGAGATAGTGGGGGGGAAGGAAAAGGGGTGGAAGAGGGAGTGGGGAGAGATAGAGGGTAGGGGGCACAAGGGTTTTAGGGTTGGAATATGGCAGAGGGGGGAGAAGGAAAGGAGGGGGAGAATGGAGAGATGGAGAGAGGAGGGAGGGAGGGGGTGGAGGGAGGAAGGAAGGGAGGAGAGGGAGGGAGAGATAAAGGACAAGGGAATATGGTGGAAGGAGGGGGAGAGGTGGAGAGGAAATAAAGGAAGGGAATGGAAGGAAGAAGGGAAGGAGGAGATCTGGAGGAACAGAGGGAGAGAGATAAAGGGTATGGGTTATACAACGGTTTAGGGTTTAAGGGTTAAGAGTAGAGGGGAGAGAGGGATAGGGAAAGGGGGTAGGAGGGAGAGAGATAAAGGGTAGGGGGTAAAATGGTTTAGGGTTTAAGGGTTAAGGGTAGAGGGGAGAGAGGGAGAGGGGGTATGAGGGAGACTTGAGAGAGAGGGGGGGAGTGGGAGAGAGATAAAGGGTAGGTGGTACAAGGGTTTAAGGGTTTAATGGTAAAGGGTAGAGGGGAGAGAGGGAGAGGGGGTTGGAGGTGTTATGCCTTGCATAGGCACCCCATTTTATTTTGGAACAAAATGGGTCCCCCTTTTTCTTTTATTTTCTTCGCCTTTGGTTGTCTGGTTTGGTCTTAGGAGTTCCTTTGTTTTCCTCCCAAGTTTGTTTTTTGTTCTATCAAATTTTGGTTTTGCCTCAGCCAGAGTTGGGTTTCTTTTTGTTAAAATTGAAAGCATGATGAAAAATAGTGTATTTTATATGGTTTGAGGACTAATGGAGGCATTTGTGTTGCAAGATTAAATCATGCCCCTAATGCATTTCTCAAGGAACTCAGTTAGGAATCATAACTCAATTACATTTGGTATAAAACTCTTCAAAGGATAAAGTCACTGAGACCATCTAAATGTCTTGCCGACTAGCAGTTTGGTTCCGTTCATTTGAAAGCTACCGATCAGCCAAACATTTTAATTGCCATGGGTTTTTATATATCTTGTCAATCATTGCACACAAGGCTAGCGTCGCCAAAAGAATTTGCACTTAGAGAGAGGTCTTGCTGACTGATGGAGGTCTCAGTGAAAGTTTGTGGCTTTGGGGTTAGGTCTCACGAATAGGGTGAGGTCTTGCCAAAGCGGGATGGTTTTGGGGGGATGTCCTATCAACACGGGGGACTCTCGCCGAAAGGTTTGAGTTCGGCATAATGTCTGGCCGAATGGTGGAAGTCTCAGCAAAAGGGTTTGCATCGAGGTGATGTCTCCCTGATAGGGTAATGTCTCGCCGATAGGAGGCATCATCCCTATGAGGTCTGGCCGAATGATCGGTGGTCTCACCGAAGGAAGTTGAGCTCGGCATGATATCTTGCTGATGATGGTATGTCTCACCAAGGGTCTTGTGGCTTCACTATGATATCTTGCCGATTGAGAGTGTCTTGCCAATAGAGATGGACTTGCCAATGGAAAAGGGATATCGACATGACTCTTAGTGCCCGCTATGACCTCTTGCCGAATGCGATTTTCTTAGCGATGAAAGGGGGATATCGCTATAACTCCTGCTACTCACTGTGATGTATGGCCGATAGCAGTAGTCTAGGTGACAACTTTATGTTTCGGTATAATTCTTGCATACTCACTATGACCTCTGGCCGATAATGATTGTGTTACCAATGTTTTTTTTGTGATATCAATATAACTTTTTCATTCAATATGAGGTCTCACCGATAGTTGTATGCTATGTCAATGCTATTGTAGAGTATAATCGCATTGAGGAGACATGCCAAGTGTCTCACCAACATGTGATTCCGTTTGAGTAGCCTTTGACCCCTTGGAAATTCTACGTGGAGTGTGTTCAACCAATCAGAAGAAGCTAAAGGTGAACCATTGGCAGTTTGACTAATTGACTACCCCTGTGAAGAAGATCAATAGAATGTGAGTGATATGGGTCAGCTTGGTGAAGAAATGGTGTTTTGATCTAATAGTGGAGGTCAGATGCTACTTCTCGAAGATGGTCAACTTGCAGAAAGATCTAGAACAGGAGAAAGGAAAAAAGGAAGAAACCATGAGTCTTAGTGATAGCTAGGATCTCTACTGGAAAAGGTGGATCGACATTTATAATAATGCTCCAGGGCATTCAAAGCACCTCTGATGGAAGTTTGAGGGTGGACATAGAGGCCAGAAGTCAATAAGATTATTCCAAAAGATTTGGAGGCCATTCCTAGAGCGATCCTTCACCGACATGGACACTGGGGATACACATTTAATGCAGAAATAACTTGATTAAAATGATCTAAGGGCAGATCTTTTTGGAGGCTGATATTTTGTAAACCCTAAAAGAGGGGCCAACTTTCTTTTTGGAACGTTTTGTATACATGGCACATTTTCCTCTTTTTAGGGAGAGATAGATATTTTTTAGAAACTAGTAGTAGTAGAGAAACTTAAGAGTAGCAGTAGAATAGAAGTTAGATTCGACAGAAGGTAGTAATGTATCCTTCTGGTTCTCTTAGTATAGATGGAAACAATTTGAAGACATACGTTTTTTGTACACTAGTGATTGTGCCAAATTTGTAAATGTTGCTTATTTGTTTCACTAATAGTAGAAGCAACCATATTTAAATCTACTTCATATTGTGTTCCTGAATGGTGTTTATCTTGGGTTAATCATTTGATTTGAAAATCTTTCAAGGAATGAAGTTCTATTTTATGTTTTGTTTAAATAGTGATTTGCAATCTGTTGTTGAAATTAGCACTGTGAATGAATGAAACTGTGTTAATCACAAGTTAATTTTTTTCTACAGTTTTAGTTAGGAATTCTTTGAAAGGTAACAAGTTTGGTTAAGTTGGATGAATTATCATTCTTTTTAGTTCCAAATCTTTGATCTATCTTTTTTTGTTTCTTTAAAAAACCTTTGTTAAAGTAGGTTTAAATTTATGTTTGATCTTAGAACAATCCACAAGCTCAACACCAACAGGCCCCTTGAACATTATAGTTCACATCAACCATTGAGTGAAATCAGCACAGTCGAGAACCAATTACCAAGACCTTGGGAGTCAGATATCCATGTGTTATTCTTTCTCTTTTAGGAGAGCAGAATAGTAATATTATGTTTACTATTGTTGTGCTCGTCTAAACCATCAACAGGAGGGAGAGACTTGAAAGAGAGAGGGGGGAGTGGGAGAGAGATAAAGGGTAGGGGGAACAAGGGTTTAGGGTTTAAGGGTTAGGGGTAGAGGGGAGAGAGGGAGATGGGGTAGGAGGGAGATACTTGAGAGAGAGAGGGGGAATGGGAGAGAGATAAAAGGTATGGGGTATAAGGGTTTAAGGGTTAAGGGTATTGGGGAGAGAGGGGTGCTGTCATAATAGTGGTTTACAATTCCTGAGAGGAACGAATTTTAGCTGAAATCACATATTTTTAGAAAATATAATGACTTAAGCCTTAAAAAGTTTCATTTTAAGGATTCCAATTGAAGAGGGTTTGATTATATCACCTTAGATCAAACCCCCTTGGATAGAACCTCACTAGTTTTAAACCATACCTATAAATGCATCTCCTTTACACCTATCAAAATGCTGATAAAAAATCACTTTTGATTTATATTTTGGGGGATCAAATGAATTCATTAAAATTTATTTCAAATGATTATGGTATTCCTCAGAACAAGCTATCCAATGAATATAATTTTAATATGTTTTGGTTTTGTTATGTATTTGATTTTTAAGTTTTATTAAACATAGGCTTTTCATCGAAAATGAATTTATTTGTTCTTCACATGTGGAAAAATAGAAGATTATCAAAAAAAATTAAAAATATGAGTGCACTAGATATTGAAGTCCTTGATCCAACAAAAAGTTAAATTAAATTTTGACATATACAAAAAGTTACGCATTATACACACGTACTTGTCTGAATTGTAATTCATTTGACTTTGAAACTTGATTAAGGAAAAATATTCAATAAAAACTATCTAACCAAGTGGAAGCACTAGATATCAGAGTTACAAATCTAAATTTGAAAGAATTAGAATTTATCCTTCATTAAAAAAGTTATGCATTATATGTCACTTTTTTAAAATTTTGTTTTTGAAACAAATTTATTTTCATGGAGATGGAAAAGAAGTGCAATTTGATTCCAAAATTTTGAAAAAATATTTTAGAATCTCTGAGACAAATTTGATGAGACTCTAGTTTGCACCATCTTCAAATTCCCTCACTTAGCCGCTATAGTAAAAGCCGAATGTGAAGATTTAGTTAAAAATAATAATTTTAGTGTCCAATTTGGCCAAAAATTGTAAACCACTATTATGGGATCACCCAGAGGGAGAGGGGTTAGGAGAGAGAGAGACTTGAGAGAGAGGGGGGGAGTGGGAGAGAGATAAAGGGTAGAGGAGAGAAAGGGGGAGTGGGTAGGAGGGAGAGACTTTCAAGAGAGAGGGGGGGAGTGGGAGAGAGATAGAGGGTGGGGGTATAAGGGTTTAGGGTTATAGGGTTAAGGGTTTAAGGGTTAGGGTTTATTTTTTTATTTGCATTGATTTATGTTTTATATTTGTGTACAATAATGTTATAATTAGATAATACTTAATTGTAAAATTTACATAATTTCCCATGGAACAATTCGATGGAAAAAATTATATAAGTTGTATATAATTGTATATAAGATTCTTGAACTTAATAATTCCATGAAACAAATATAAGTTGTATATAATTGTAATTTAGGAAAAATGATTTTAAAAAACTTCACTAGGTTTCAAATAAGGATTGAAAGTATATATATGGGTTTACATGCAACCAAAAAAAGTGAGAGATGATGCTATCAAAGATTCTTGAACTTAAGAATTTTCCATGGAACAAAAATGTACATATAATTGTAATTTACACAAAATGATTTACAACTATGTACAAGTTACTATAAGTTCTCACTTGAACATGTATAGGGTAACAAGTGAACTTGAAAACCATGGATATAATCTAAGTCAAAGATTTTGGTTCAGCCCGCTCTTCAATAACACGTAGAATTTTTTGATGATCATCACTATCTAGTCTCCATTTTCTTTGGCCACGTGCATGTGGGAATGCATGAAGATGTAGGGTGATAACAATTATTAAGTGACTATATTGATATACCTTGTTATCAGGTTGATAGTCAACAAAATGAATCCCATGCTGAACAAATTTGACTTGTTTTAGATATGTCCCTTGCACTACAATAGAGCCTGCATGGTAAACATGAACCTAAGGTAAGACATATGAACGTGTACAACATTTTTGTGCTCAAGGTTTGTACAATATATATTTAATGTTTATAATGTAATGTGCACATGTGAATACAATGTATATAAAATTTTAAATTCAAACTCACCTATGGGAAATGACATTCTGTCACTTGTTTCAAGTTGTGTTAGCTTATTCCTCTCTTATGTGCAACACAATAAATAATAGCTAACACCTTTGATGTTTCCAGGCTCTGCTATGATTGAAAAAACATCTCCTGTACACCAAATTTACACAAAAAAATTCTAAAAAAAATAGAAATGTCTCTAAAGATCATTAACTAGATATATATAATATTTAAATTATTGAAAAATTACACATGTACCTTTTCTAACCAATATTGAAATATGGTCATAATCAATTGAAATCAAAGGAATGTCTTCAAATCTTTCTTCCTCATTTTCATCATATGTTTCTGAAACAACTAGTGGCACCGTATCCCATTTACCAACATATCCAAGTTCTTGATTGTTGCATGCATAATTAGAGTTTCCTGTAATGCAGTCAATGCAAAAACAAGAGTAATCCCTTGTGTCTAATGTCCATCCATGGCGACTATCTGAAATCTTAACACAATGCAAAGATCTTGTTTTTCCTACCCTCTTGCATCCATGCATCAATCTTTTGTCCACACCTAGATACATGTACAACAAAAAACTTATGTGAACATATATGTATCTATATAAAAAAATTAAATTTAAATAAATTCAAATTTTTGATTTAATGTAATTTATACATACCCGATATCACCCAAAACACTCTATGTGTACTGTGTTAGTTTGTTCTTGAAGATGTGCCAACCACATTTGATGCAAAGTGTTTCTTGCACCATTCAACAACATTATGTGCATTGTCTATACAATCTTTTGGATAACTCATTTGATGCTTTCTTAAAGCTCATTTGATGCAATCTCCTACTCCATCATGCTCACCCTTTCCATGCCCACTCTCAAAAAAACTCCAAACATGTGGTATTTTGTAGATTTTAAGATATCTACAAAGTGCATAGTGTATACGTCTAAAAATGGTCATGATTAAGCTTGTTAATTAATTAAATATGAATTATTTAATTAATTCTCCTAAAGTCATCTACATATAAATAAATTTAATTATTTATTTATATCGTTCATTTTCTAAATTCTTCTACCTTAATTAAATAAATAATTTTATTTAATTATTGACATTTCCACCTTCTGCTTAATTAAATTAATTAAATTTTCATTTATTTATATTTGATTATCATATTGTTCTAAAGTTTGAATATTTTGAATATTCAAATAATGGAATATTCTCTTCATCCTCAATTTAAATATTAAATATTTTATTTAATATTTTCCTCTAATTTTATTTCTAAAACATAATTAAATATGATTTATTTAATTATGCGAGTTTCCATTTTCATCTTCACTTCCAAATTAAATAAATATATTTAATTTAATTTTAACTCACTCTAAAATCACCCTTCCAAATTCTCAACTCATCCTTCAAAATGGAAGTTTCCCTTCGAAACTCAATGACAAAAATTGAAAGAAAAGGGAAACCTTCCATCCTCTTCTCCACTTTCAAAAATCTGCCACCGTCCGTTCGAACAAGCTTAATTTGAGCCGTCGATCGAATCAGCTAATCAAATCCTCTCAAAAACTCTATAAATTCTAGTGCAAATCCAAGCTTTTGGTTACCCACACCAACACGTACCTACGCATGAAGATTCACACAATCAGCTTATGCATTCACATCATTTTTAGCATCACAGCAAATCTTCTCATTTTAGAATAGTTTTGCATTTAGCATAGTGTGCATTTTCATTTTTATCTCATTCTTTAGGCTGTCCTTTTGTTGAGCTTGATCTGCTGATCTGAGAGCCCTTTGGAAACCAACAAAACGTTGAAGTTAGAGGAAGATAAAACAACTTCAGCGAAGCTGCTGTCACGGTTTTCTCATTCCATTTATTTTTCAGCTTTCTCTATTTAATGTTTTAGTAATATGTGTTTGATTTTCATTTAAATTGATCCAATATTTCATACACACATAAAATGGCGCCCACCGTGGGCTCGAACCCACGAATTTAATGTTATCTGCAAGTTTGTTTTGACAGTTTCCGCATTCTGGAGTTAACTTTCAGAAGAAAATTTGACGTTTAGGCGCATTCAAAATTTTCTGTGGCGCATACGGGATTTTAACTCTTTTGTTTTGTAGGATTCTGGAGCACATCTAGTGACTATTTAGGTGCATCTAGTGACTATTTAGGTGCATACAGTAAGCTTTCCTTTTTCACATGCAGTAACTATTTTAAGGGCATATAAATCTTTCTTGCGGCGCATATAGTTTATGTTCTAACGCATATTGCTTCTGTTCTCGCACATATAGATTTTGTTTCGGTGCATATAGTTTCTGTTCTAGCGCATATATCTTCTGGAAGATATTGCTTTTGTTTTGGCGCATATATCTTCTAGCACATATAGCTTCTATTCGGGCGCATATGGATTGTAACAAAAATATAGAATTCTGAGTCTAACGCCTTCCGCAGATAGAATTCTTTTTTCTTTTTTTGAATTTTAAAATGAAGCAATCCTAGGGTAGCCACATCTGGATAAAATGAAGCAATCTAGGATAGTCACCAAATAATGATCTTGCAGTTAAAATTGAACAAGCTTGGTTTTAGTGAAGAAATATCTTCACTTAGATTAGATCATTGTGATTTGGGTTTTAAAAATAACATTTGTTTGCTTTGTCTATGGAAATAGGTCTATGCTCTCCCCTTAACTGGGTGATCAGAATACTAGACTTGCCTTTTTAGTTTCTATGCAATTTTACTACTTTAATTACATCCTTTAGAGTGCCTGTAGTAGTGGGAAAAAGTACTCACCCTACAAGAATGACTCAAGTTGGTTCAAGCCAAAGCCAGGCTATTCCACCCCACTATAAAATTTAAAGCAAATTTGGGGAAACCCTCTTTTTCCGGTAGTGTGCAAGATAACCATCCCCAAAACCTTTGTTCTAAAGGTTGGGAGGTCTCTTGAGGGAGTTTATTATTGCCGCACAGAATGGAAATCCTTACTACGAACCTAGTGTAGTGGCCAGTCGAAGTCAGTTTTTGAACATTCTAATAATCACAGTGTAAGGGGAGGGAAGAATCTGCCCCCAAGACACTCACCATATAACTGCCAAGGACTGTTTGCTCAGGGGATCTAGTATCCACTTCCGTAACTATGAGTACACGCCTAGAAAAGACAAAAACATGGGCGCCTCTTTGGGGGTGACATGGCTGTGTGAGTCGACGCAGTTCTAAGATGTGGGTTGTTGATTACTAGAACGACCTACTTGAACATTAAGAGTGAGTCTGTCTGAATTATTTTTCATGTGCAAAAACCTATGAAAACATTTGTTGAAAACATTTTCTTGATCAAACACTTCATGTTAGTATAGGGCTTTAAGAACAATTGTTTTCAAAAATGTTTGTTGTGTCTTCCATCACATTAATTCAGATAAAGAGATCATCCAAAATGAACATGAAGAACAACAACTGAAATCACTCAAAAAAATTTCATACCATTGATCCAATAACATTCCCAATACTTTTCCCATGCTTAGAGATTGGAGATCAACAAAATTTCCCAAGAAATCAGTGTCTAAAAGGATCAGAAAACCCAAGAAACCATTAGGATACAAGAAAACACTGCAAAAGAGAAAATTCTTGTACAAAAGTCGACAAGTCTTGCTTCACTACCGAGGATTTCTTCACAGATACCAAGACTTTGTTAGAGGATTCACTGATGATTATGTTGTAGATCCCTTAGATTCTTGAGGTTATTATTAGAGATTAGCTCTATCACAACAACATAATCATAACCAACCTCTTGAATTTGACAACATACCACAACCTTCTATAGAATATCCTTCACATCCCAATCAAATCCTTCAATGGTTTTGGAACCTTTCTTTGAAAACAAAGATCAAAACTTTAAGATGTGCACCTCTCAAACAGCTTTCTAATTTTTGGTTCAACTTCGCCAACAGGATTCTAAAATATTTCATCAATTAGAAGCCACAATCAATAAATTAGGAGCATCCTTGATCATATCATAAGATTTCGCATCTTATCAAATCATCACCATCGCACTTGTCAAAACTAGGATCTAAGTTTAGAAGAATTTTCAAAATCATATGCCTATCTTCACAAGATCCCAATTCAATAAATTGAAGGATGAAATTCAACAAGAAGGACACACTCAAAACATTCAAGAAGAGGGTGAAAGCAGTAGTCCTCTTTACATCATGACTTGTAATCCACTTTTTGACAAAGATACAGATAATAGAGAAGAAAATCCATTCCACCAATACAAAGACATGAACAAAACACAGATAGATAGTGATGAGGAACAAGATGAGGAACGTCTTAGAGAGGCTGAGCAAGATCCAAAATTTCACAAATCCATCAAAAAGATCTTGCAGTGAGATAAGGAAAAATATTTTTGCTATCTAGCCAAACAAGGGGCTAAATTGCCTCATGACTTTGATACTGAAAACTTGAAAAATAAACCGAAAGAGACACCCCTTTCTGATCTTAGTGCTTTGACCCAACAAATCAAGGCACTTCAAGGACAAGTTAAAGAATTACAAGGGGGAACAACCACAAAGAAATATACCTTGGAGGACATTTGTCCTTATCCTTTCGATAGAAGTCTTAAGATGATTCCTTTTCCCAAGCATTGTGAAATGCCAAAATTTGATCGCTATAATGGGAAAACATATCCAATCGATCATGTTAGAGACTTCAGAAACATGACATTGGAATTCACTCACGAAGACACTTAATTGATGCGATTGTTTCCAAGAAGCCTTGGGGTACACTCTATGGAATGGCTATCTAAGATTACACCTCCTGTCAAGACATTTGAAGAATTGATCAACCTATTCATATCACAATATACCTACAACATACAACACCAAATCACCATGATAGACCTTTACAAGGTTGCACAAAAACCTGGTGAATCTTTCATTACATTCCTTCAGAGATGGAGAAGAATGTTTGCCAGGTATGCACGTCCTGTTCCTGAAAAGGAAAAGATGGTTACTTTCATTAACAGTTTAAATTCAAAAATGAGCTATCATTTGAACTTACATTGTCCTTCTTCTTTTGAGAAAATGATCAAAGATGCCCTAACCATTGAAAATGCTTTGGTCAAAAGAGGAATAATCAAACATGACAAAGAAAATCCTAGCTCATCCAACCATCACAATATTTAGAACAAGTCCAAATTTTGGACTCGCAACAAAAATATGGTGAATGATAGTGTTGTTGATGTGAATCATGCCTCCACCAAGCCATTTTTCCTCAGTACTCCAAACACGCGCAACAACAATGTCAACTCGATTGCAAATCACGAAAATAATCCCCCCCCTCTGAGGAACAATATAAATCAAAACTCTACTCCCAATCAAGGGATTTCCAACAACCAAGGTTACCAAGGAACCAATAAAAATCACAATTCTTTAGGGAACACCTCGAATTCAAATCCTTAGAGATTTTCATTCTTCTCTAGTAGAAGAACTTTCACTCCACTGGGTCAATCTGTAGAATCTGCATTCAAAGAGTTGATAGCCAAAAATGTCATTACTTTGCTGCCTCAACGAAATTATAAACCCAGTGTAAAGCCTCCATCATGGAATGAGGCATACTATTATGATTATCATCGGTGTAAAGGTCATCGCACAAATAACTACCAAGCCTTGAAGAATTCCATTCAAGACTTGATCGAGAATGACATCATTATAATAGAAGAAAATCAACAAACCAATGTAGACCACCAAGCATTCCGCAATCCTTTTCCCGATTATCAAAAGGGTGAGCCTTCTGAAAAAAATGTGAATCATATCAATGATGATCATATAATCAATCATCTCTATGCTAACAATGAGCGGGTGAATGTCATTAAAGTCAACCAGAAGATGGAATATAGAGAAGTCAACGCAACAACAAGAGCGCAAGCTAAAGTTGTCTTAAAGGGTGCCTCTTCAAAATCCACTGAACCTCCACCTCAACACCAATATGATTTGGTCAATCAACTTTGTAAAACCCCTGCTCAAATTTCTATTCTGGAACTATTGAAGATTTCCCCAGCTCATAAGGAAATTCTTGAAAAAACCCTCGTTGAAATTAATGAATCCATTGATTTGGATGTGAACCAATTTCAAGCCATGGTAGGACACTTGTCCTCACCCACTTGCCTTTCATTCTCTGAAAAAGATGACGTTTCCATAACTCATCCCCATAATTCATCCTTGTACTTAGAAGTCATGATTCACAAGTTTTGTATCAGACGAGTTCTAATAGATGGAGGTGATGGTTTGAACATTTGTACCATGAAGTTTGTTAAGGCTTTAGGATTTTCTGAGGACTCCATTGATTTTAGATGAAAGATTACCATAAAAGCTTATGATGATGAAGAAAGAGCATCCAAGGGTCTAATCATGCTGCCAATCAGAGTGGGCCCTGTTATAAAGAATACTTTTTGTTAAGCATTGGACCATGATCTTGCATATAACATCTTGTTGGGTCATCCTTGGATCCACGAAATGCAAGCTGTCCCATCAACCTATCATCAATGTCTTAAATTTCCTTATGATGGACAAGAAATCACAATTCTAGCTGATAATTCCAATATTCAAACTTGTGCCAACATAAAAGCCAATCAGGATACTTTGGTTCCTAATAATTGAGAAGCTCATACTAGTACCTCTCTAAAGATTGACACACAAATCAGTCAATTGACCAATACGTTTGACAAAAAAATGAAATTCAAGGATCATGGAGTTGGAGAATACTCTCTTTGTCTTGCCAATTTACCTACATCACCTTGATCACATGGACAACTGTCTATCAGGGAACATCAAATATCAGCAGCATCAACATCAAAGCAACCACCAATAGAGCCAATCACAAAATTTAATGGACAATTCATCAAAGAAAAATTCCCAATGGAAAATCCTAAGGATACAGAAATTCTAAACTGGCTCTATAAAGATGAAGATGAAGTAGGCTCTAATGTCAAACTACCCACGGACAAATATGGAAAAGGGTATTCAATCATGCAAAAGATGGGCTATGATAAAGGTCCTATCGGAAAAAGGAAGGAAGGAGTAGTTGAACCCATTCACCTTCAAGGACTCGTTGCCAAAGAGAAAACTAGATTGGGTTATGATACTCACTCCAAAGAAAGTACATCCAAACAACTACATGACACTGTCTTCACATTGCAAGAAGGCTTAGATTCAGAAGAAGCATGTTTGACAATAGTTAAGAACTTATTGGACAACAATTCTGACACAGACTTTGCTGAATATGAATGGGACACCATTTACAATGATGAGTTCTGGAGGGACAAAGAGGTTGATGTAATACACCAGTACGCCCCAACTCTAATTGAAGGTGAAGGGTCAAGACCACAAGAATCTGAACCACAAATCAACTATGATTCTAGTGATACTGAGTTAGATCTAAACGAACAAGATTATCATGAGGATAGTATCATCATTGACCCACCTCACACCTCAGATCCTACAGACCACTCTATTATGACCTTAACCATAGCTGATTTCACACAACTTGATGACCCACTATCTTTGATTTATCCTGATCTCATTGATTGGGATTCAACCGAACCTATTGATATGCCTATATTTCCAAGTGATGAAGCTATTGTAAACTTCCTTTCGACATAGATGTAAATGATTGTTCCACTAATGATTTTTGATATAAAGTTTTTGATCAGGAGAGTGTCAATTCTCCCAACTTCAAAAGTAAAAATAGAAAAAAGAGATCTAATGGTGAAAACCAGATTCTGGTAGTATTAGATCAAAGAAAAGATAAAATAAAGAGCGTATCAAATGGTGAAAACCTCTTTGAGGCACTAGACAATGGGAATCTTGACACTCTCCTGGAGCACTACCAGGAGCGATCGCCTATTCTGATTGAGCCTACAAATATTGTCAATCTTGAGACTTTCGAGAAACCAAGGATCCTATAGTTAGTTACATCAATGACAGAGAAGGAAATACTAGAGTTCATGAAATTCCTAAAAGCAAATCAAGTAAATTTTGTGTGGTCTTATGCTGACATGCCTGGTCTTGATCCTGACCTTATCATGCATCATTTATCTATCAAACTAGGGATCAAGCTGGTGAAACAAAAACTCAGAAAGATGCACCCTCATGTTGCACTATTGGTTAAGGAAGAACTAAGAAAACTCCTTGATGTGGGCTTCATAAGACCAATTGACTATGCATAATGGATTTCCAACATTGTTCTTGTATCTAAGCCAGATAAAACTGTGAGAATATGCATAGATTTTAGAGATCTTAATAAAGCATGTCCTAAGGATGACTTCCCACTCCCAAGCATCAACACTATAGTTGATTTAATAGCTAGCCATGCCATGTACTCATTAATGGATGGTTTTTCTAGCTACAACCAAATCAAGATTGCACCTAAAGAACAGGAAAAAATAGATTTCACATGTCCATGGGGAAACTACTGTTGGAACATCATGCCCTTTGGTTTGAAGAATGTTGGGGATACTTATCAAAGATCCATGACTACAATCTTTCATGACATGATGCATATCTTCATGGAAGATTATGTAGATGACATATTGGAAAAATCATACACCAAAGAAGGACATCTTGAAATATTGTCCAAAATATTTGCAAGATTATAGAAATTCAAAGTTTGCCTCAACCCCAAGAAATGTGTTTTTGGGGTCAAATCTGGAAAACTCTTGGGGTAAATTTTTTCAGAAAAAGGAATTGAAGTAGATCCCATGAAAGTACAATCAATCATGGAAATGCCTCCACCAAAGAACATCAGTCAGTTAAGATCACTACAGGGACGACTGCAGTCTATACAAAGGTTCATTACACAATTGGTCGACAAAAGTTTACCTTTCACACATCTACTGCATAAGAATGTTCCTTTCAAGTGGGATGACAAATGTGAATTGGCATTTCAACAAATCAAACAGTATTTAATGACTCCACCAGTTCTCATACCACCAAATCTAGAAAAACCACTAATCTTATACATTGCTACAACGGAGACATCTATGGGGGCATTGCTAGCGCAAGAAGACTCTACAGGAAAGGAATGTGCAATCTACTACATCAGTAGAACACTGACAAGTCATGAGCTCAATTACACTTCTATCGAGAAGGCTTGTCTGGCAGTAGTATTTGCTTCACAAAAATTTTGGCATTACATGTGAACCCATACAATCAATCTGGTTTCAAAAATTGATCCACTCAAGTATTTGTTAAGCAAAGCATCATTAACAGGAAGGTTAGCAAAGTGGGTAATGATTCTGAGTGAGTTTTGCATCCATTATATTGATCGCAAGGCAATCAAAGGATAAGTTATCGCTGATTAATTGGTTGAAGCACCACTACAAGCAGATCATCCCCTGCACATTGAATTTTTAGATGCTGATGTCTTTACTGCAGAATCTAAACAACCATGGTCCTTATATTTTGATGGTTCTTTCACTCAACATGGATCAGGGGTAGGCATACTTTTCATCACCCCTCAAGGACACACCATTCCTTGATCATATAGGCTGATGTTTCCATGCACCAACATAGCCAAATATGAAGCATTAATCACTGGACTCAAAATAGCACTAGAATGGAGAACTATAGAATTACAAGTGTATGGTGATTCATAGCTGGTCATCTATCAGATCAATAATAATTATCAAACCAAAGATGACAAATTAATACCCTATAAAAAGATGGTTGATGACTTCAAGAAATATTTTGTGGACATCAAATTCACACAAATTCCAAGGCTTGATAATAAAGCAGTTGATGCCATGGCTACGATTGCATCATTGTTACAACTCCCAGAAACTCATAACCGTTATGAATTTCTAGTGGAATAATCATTTACACCTACCTATGACATGCCCAAAAGCCAAATTATTTGCCACTTGGTAGGATTCGATTCACCTTGGTAAAAAAAAATTTATGCCTACCTCAAAGACGATATCCTACCACCCGATCTATCTCATAATCAGAAACACAATTTTATCTGCCAATCCGCTCACTACACCCTTATCGCTGACACCCTTTATCACCATGGTCTTGATGGTACTTTACTTCGATGTCTTGAATGTGAAGAATCTGACAAAGCTTTACAAGAAGTTCATGGTGG